>CM034355.1:27328331-27616790 GCA_019925275.1 Mytilus edulis | reverse complement strand
TACACTAGGGTATTGTTGCACAAAGATTCACATTATAATGTGCCCATGGTTAACCGTTGAGCCTTATCATTGGTAAGACACCTAAGAACCCAACAAACAGGCTTTGAGTTATTTTCTAATAATGACGTTTTCTTCATCCTCTTGTCCTCAATTTCCTTTTATTTGTATGACGCAGACTTTTTAAAGTTGGGTTTCAAGAAGAATAAAAATATGCTATGGCCATTCTTTATCGTCCTTTTCCGCTATATACTAGTATATCTTTTCAAAATTGAACTAATCATATCTGACTTTTTTTTATCCATATCTGACTAGCTTTTTGAACAAATTAAATGAATGGAAACCTTAGTGTTCAAGGAAAGATGTAATATATATAATCAATAACATTAAAGGATGAGATCAGATTCTACAATGCACAAACAAATTGTGTATATCTAGGAAAATTAAACGTATGTACTGAGTTGAAAGAACATTAGCTCTGTCAAAATAAAGAAGTTTCGAAAATTCAATAACGACGATTCCTGCAAAAAATCGGTCAATTGATCGGTTTAAAGATGGTCAAAGAATCGTCATTTATGGGCAATAACTCTAATGAAGAGTCTACTAACGATTTCGGTAAAATTTGACTTATTTGTAGATATTGTTTTGTTGATTTTCTTTTGCTATTCAGCATGTCTATCTATGAAATGTAAGTTTCCAGATAAAAGGCAAACACAAACAAATGGTGAACATCGACACTTAAGAACAATCATTAAGGAGTCGACATCTGATTTAAACTTGGCTTGCTGACATCTTTTGATTTTTTAATCTATTTTGAGTTAAATGTATTTTAATGTTTAATAAGAAAATAAACAAAAGTGCCAAAAATTGATAAAAAAAATCGCGATCAAAGGGCATCAACTCCAAAAAGGAGTCAACTAACAATTTAAGTCATTTGTAGATCTTGTCTTGTTTATCAGTTAAAAAGTTACTCTCTTTCTTTTCTAGTTTAACTTCAGGATAATTATCTAAATTGGAAAACAAAATTCGTAATCATATAAAAAAGAAGATATGGTATGATTGCCAATGAGACAACTATCCACAAAAGACCAAAATGACACAGACATTAACAATAACAGGTCACCGTACGGCCTTCAACAATATGTCCATACCGCATAGTCAGCTATAAAAGGCCCCGATAAGACAATGTAATTAAAACAATTCAAACGAGAAAACTAACGGCCTTATTCATGTATAAAAAAATGAACGAAAAACAAATATGTAACACATAAACAAACGACAACCACTGAATTACAGGCTCCTGACTTGGGACAGGCACATACATAAATAATGTGGCGGGATTAAACATGTTAGTGGGATCCCAACCCTCCGCCTAACCTGGGACAGTGGTATAACAGTACAACATAAGAACGAACTATAAAAATCAGTTGAAAAAGGCTTAACTCATCAGATGGATAAAAGAATACAAGTGGACGTGGCCGGGTACTTATACATCCCGACACAAAAAGACACAATGGACAGATCTGAGAGTACTGTCTGTTAAGAAATGGTATGAACATTTTGATACAAATGGACAATATGTAGACCGACATATTTTAAACATTTCTGTGTATATCAGATTAAAACTATTTTCTCGATTTATAACAGTTTTAAAGGTAATGGACATTTCTAAATTTATTTTTTACCACTATGTAACATTTAACGAACACCAAATAATAAGAAATGCTAACTTGGCCTTTTGAGCCAGGTGAGCCCCAAACAAAAAAGAAAAAAAAAGAAAAAAGGATAGTAAAAAAATACCAAAACAGACTGTGCAAAAAATACCCAACCAAGAATAGATTGTGATATCAAGTACCTCAGAAGGGCAAGCATAAATTCCTGCCTCACATCTTGCAATTATCGTGTTCGGTGTTTCATTCTGTTGTGTGACCGTCGAGGTGAATAAGTAAAAAAGGTGTCTAAACAATACACCTTCTCGATTGCTTCCGTATTTATTTTGATCTGTCAAAAGAATTAGGATCGTACAAAAGTTTCATATGTTTAACATGTCCAATAAATGTAGATTGTAATTAATGCAACTATTGTTGCTAGTTCTGTTAACATTAAGGTAAAGACTTCAAAATGTCATTCTTAACCTTAGTTAAATTGTTTGGATGTTTAACACATGTGTGTTCCGCATGACATTACAGTGAACTGGAAATGGTCTACATACAAATGATATCATAATTTGTTTTTCAATTTAAAGAACTCACTTGACGTTAAGCAACCAACAATCAATAAAAGAGAACTTTGTTTTTACAAATATTTGATCACAGGTGCATTTTCACTACACAAAGACCAAATAAAACGTTCTCTTCCTATTTTTCAGAAGGGGATTGCAAACCGATTGAAACCTTGGTACTTGGGGACAGGATGATGTTTTTAGCCCACCACTGTTTTTTTCCAAAATCCGTGTAATACATCAATCATTGAGACATCAGGCTGTGGGTAGTAAACTTGGAATTGTTAGTAAATAGTAAATAAAAGATACAAAAACAATTCCAAAACTTTCTGGCAAAATGAAAACAAAACATGAATGAATCAAATTATTTAATAGACACTATATTCTAAGTAGAAGTCCTGCTGAGGTCTTTAGTCCCATTTTCCGGAACTTCCACCCCATTTTCCAGAACTTCCTCCATATTTTCCGCCACCAATTCTTCCTCCAGAAGATATGCTACTACTGCTGCTACTGCTACTTTTCATCTTGATACCAACTCCACTGCTTCCAGATGAACCACCGCCAAGACCACCTCCAAGTCCACCACCTAGACTACCGCCTAGCCCGCCGCTTACACCACCGCCTAGACTACCGCCTAGCCCACCGCCTAGACTGCCACCTAGCCCGCCACTTAAACCACCGCCTAGATTTCCCCCTAGTCCACCACTTACACCACCGCCTAGATTGCCACTTAAGCCACCACCAGTTGATCCGCTAAGGCTTCCTTTGATCTTACCCCCTAAAGATCCACCAGTTCTTCCGGTAAGGCCACCTCCAAGTCCACCAGACAGGCCACCACTAACACCACCTCCAAGTCCACCTCCAAGTCCACCTCCAATATTTCCTCTTACACCGCCTCCTAGCCCGCCACTTAATCCACCACCAGTTGACCCACCAAGGTTTCCTTTAATCTTACCACCTAATGATCCACCAGTTCCTCCGCTTAGGCCACCTGAAAGCCCACCACTTACACCACCTCCAAGTCCACTTGAAAGTCCACCACTTACACCACCGGACAGCCCACCTCCAAGTCCACCTCCAATATTTCCTCTTACACCGCCACTTAATCCACCACCAGTTGACCCACCAAGGCTTCCTTTAATCTTACCACCTAATGATCCACCAGTTCCTCCGCTTAGGCCACCTGAAAGCCCACCACTTACACCACCTCCAAGTCCACTTGAAAGTCCACTTGAAAGTCCACCACTTACACCACCGGACAGCCCACCTCCAAGTCCACCTCCAATATTTCCTCTTACACCGCCTCCTAGCCCGCCACTTAATCCACCACCAGTTGATCCACTAAGGCTTCCTTTGATCTTACCACCTAATGATCCACCAGTTCCTCCGGTAAGTCCACCACTTACACCACCGGACAACCCACCTCTTTGTCCTCCAGAAATTCTTCCACCTAGACCACCAGAAAGACCTCCTCCAAGTCCACTAGAAATTCCACCTCCAAGACCACCAGAAACACCACCTCCAACTTTGCCACTTAAACCACCGGAAAGTCCTCCTCCAAGTCCACTTGAAAGTCCACCACTTACACCACCGGACAGGCCACCTCCATGTCCACTGGACAGTCCTCCTCCTAGACTTCCAGAAAGTCCTCCCCCAACATTGCTACTTAAACCACCCGACAGTCCTCCGCCAAGGCCACCACCAAGTCCTCCTCCAAGGCTACCACCAAGTCCGCCTCCAAGGCTACCACCGAGTCCCCCTCCAAGACCACCTCCAAGGCCACCACTAAGTCCGCCTCCAAGGCTACCAGAAACTCCACCTCCGATGTGACCAGATCCAGCACCACCCCCATGACCTACAATTTTGGATGTTTTGTATTAGCATTTGTTGGGAAAATTACAAAAGCTGGTTTTGATCACTATCATCTCCAAACATAAACACTTTTATTTGTTTTTTTATTCAATTTTTACTAATGGAATTTGTTTTAATGTTTTCCAAACTATCACTGTGATTTCACCTGTACAAAGTTTTTGATCTTATTTGTTATGACCTTGCAAAAAGGAGCAATAAGACTGACATGACGTGAATGTAACATCAAATGGTAGTTAACCCAAACTTCAGTGATCTCGACTTATATCATAAAGCATTCAATCAACTTGAGTGCTTGTAAGCACTGAACGGTAAAGATTGCTTCAATTTATCAGTGGAAAGTAGAATTTAATATTGCATTGGTTGTAGATTTAACAGCAATTCTAGACAAAGGAAGATAATTCCAAATTTTTAAAGAGGATTTCAACAATGACATCATTTATATTTTCAGAACAGATATTAGATTCCTGCATCTTGCAAAAGTTATGTAATTTCTTGACAAGTGTAACATCATTTTATGCCTTGAATATCTGAGCATATATTACTCGATAAATTTCTGGAATGTTCATGGATAGGATGTATAGAATGTTATGATCAATGCACTATATTGTGTGTATCAAAAAGGTAGTGATCAGCCTTGGAAGATTTAGATATCAAGTTAGTCCCATAAGATTTTGATTGCATTTCATGCAATCTTTACCTAAAAATGATTTGGTTTCTTCTACATTAAAAAAAAATCAGTTTTATGTTCTATTTAAGGTAAATAGCTTTATTGTTATCTCTTACCATGTTTGTGACCTCCCGATCTCTTTCTTCTGTAATCTGTTGAAAAGAAACATTTTGTAAGTTAATACTTGAAATTTTCAGATGTTTGAGTCTTTCTGCAATGGGGCTACATATTTTCTTAAAATTTGTTGTTTAAACTTATTTTTTTACAAATGAATTACTATTGTATGTAAAAATAATCTACAAGTGAAACACATGAGTTAAAGGATTAGCATTACCATGGCTGCTTTCATGATAACTTTGACAATAACACATTCATCATAAAAAAAAAGAAGATGTGGTATGATTGCCAATGAGACAACTCTCCACAAGAGACCAAAATGACACAGAAATTAATAACTATAGGTCACCGTACGGCCTTCAACATTAACTATGCTTCAAGTAATGTTTTCTCACCTTGCCTGTAGTCTGGGTTGTAATCACCAACAGACCTCTTTTTGTATGTCTCTTGTTGTGCAGAAACACAAGCAACCAAAACACACAAGGCAACTATAAACTGCATTCTGTAATTATAATTCATCTACCATTTATAAAGATTTTCTATATTTAAATGTGATATGGGAGATGTGGTATAATTGCCAATGTAAGGTTTACATTAATTGTTACATATCATGACTTTTCCGAAATTTCAATCAAATATCTTTAAATTCTACTGTAATTCTCTGCTGCAACTTCATCTTTTTTTTTAAAGTATGTTATTGTTTCAAGTTATATGTTAATATTGTAGTTAATATTTTCAAAATTGATGCATACAAATGCATATTGTTAAATTCTGCAATATTTGCGTTCCTTCGCCCAAAAAAATGTTGTATTATCAAATATCATGTCGAGAAATGAGTTTGCGGTAAGAAACCTCCATAATATATACATAGTACCTGAATTTTCTAAAAATATATCTGAACTGAAATAGTATGTACAATGGACACGCATTATCTAAAACTATTATGCCATTTTACATATAGCTTTGGAAACAACAAAATTAAATTCTTAAATAGATATTAAAAAATAATTGTTTAGGTATTTAAAAAATCGGATTCTTAGATGCAATTTTTAGACTGTTTTCCCCAAAGTTGAGAAAACTTATAAAGTCTTATATCTGTGAAAATTATCGAAAACAATACATACTTAGAACGGTTCTACGAAATTATTTTATGTTTTTAAACTGAATAAAGTTTAAAGATTTAATTCAAATTTAACTTTTAAGATACCGTCTTGTATAAATACCTGAATATTTTGCTGATGGGCTGTCCTCGTAGCTTATCTGACAAAGATGTTGCAGCTTCTGGTTTTATACCATTTTAGCAGACTTGTTATTAATTTTTCTGCATGTATCGTGCTCCCACTACAAGTGTTGAAGTTACGGTCATGCGGAAATTAA
Organism: Mytilus edulis; assembly: GCA_019925275.1. NCBI lineage: Eukaryota > Metazoa > Mollusca > Bivalvia > Mytilida > Mytilidae > Mytilus > Mytilus edulis. The sequence continues at coordinate 27,610,539 of CM034355.1, read as the reverse complement.
CAAACATAGGTAATTAGTAAGATGTTGTAAGATGTAAAATTTGTGTTTTGCAACAGGAAACAATAATTACATTTTACGTTAAAATTTGTTTACTATTAATTTCAATTGTTAAAGTTGCAGATTTTAAAAAAATCCCCTTTTAGTTTAGACACACTTTAAAAGTAGGTTTTTGCTACCCTAGACGAATTGGAAACATACACGTACAATACTACTGCATTTAACTCATAATTAATTACAAAGAGGTAATCAAACGCCTTTTCAGAAGTTTTCACTTTAAAAACCAGAGTAGTAGCAGCACATTGTCAACACGTTCTAATATTAAGGTAAGTTTAGGATTTACAAATCTTAACATAATTTCATTTTATGTAATTATTTTAAACGTTTTTAATATAAAGAAAACACAATATTGTCAATATAGTTCTTAGTTTGAAAATCCACGAAGCAGCTGATGTTATGATGTACAGTTGTATTTTTTTTCTTTCAATTTGATGAAGAATTAATTATTTGCAAATGAAAATCAAACAAACATTCAATTAACGACAAAATACCACAAGGCACCGATCATTCACCGTTGTACGTAAGAGACATGTGTTTTTGAATATCTTAAGAGATAAAAAAAAAAAAATGGTTTTAATCGAAAAAAAAGTAGAAAAATAAATTCAGCTTCAATAAAAAAAAAAGAAGCTTGTTCCTATATATTTTTTTTAAAAATTGACCGTGAAAGTCCCGAGTAAATATATGAATGATCGATGTCTTATTGTGGCTTGATTTACCATACGACTACATATAACTGTTCAATAACTATACACTTTTGGTGGGAAAACGCAAGAGCTGACTCGAAATTGTTCCGGAAGGAGAGCTTTCCGAAAGAAGTTTTCAAGCTTTTCTTACCAATTAAAATTTCCAGAATTCATCTCAGTTTTAGATGTACTGTATTTTTATTTGAACTTCTAAACAATAACAAAACTACTGATAGAAAATGGAACAGAAGTAAATATAAGACGCGGAATTATGTGAAAAATAAATCATATTGAAAAGCAAAATTCGACACCTAGCTCATTGTAAATATCTGATCATAAATTGTACGTTAGTTTCCTGTCTTAACGAGAGAGAGATAAAAAAAAAACTAAACTTTTTTGTTTTAAGATTTAACTGACGAACCACTTCTTCTTTTTTTATAGGATGAACATGCTTGCTGCTTTCAGTATTTTACTATTTTGTGGTTGTGGCCCAGCTGCTGGTTATGGTAGGTATACTTGTAATACTTTATCATTTGTACCTTAATATTTTTGTGCCAAAAAGAAGTAGACCCTCAAAAGGGCTTCAATAGTTGGCGTAAGGGAAGAAAAAAAAGGAGGGGGGTTACACGATTTGTTTATAGTTCGAATGAATTATTTTAACAGCATTTCGGAGAGATCTGTTATAGAATGTGCTCTTTTTACTTAGATGTTACCTAATACGCACCTTTAACAACTTGTTTGTCCATCTTCTCCACCAGCAATTCAGACCCTTCACTTGCATAATAATGCACGAAATATTTGTTTAAGCAATCGATAAAAGCTGTCCATTTAGGTATCAGTCATATTTTATTGTGATACTCGATATCAAATCTTTCAAAAATGATAAAACAAAACCAAAAACATTGATAACAACTTGGAAAAGGAGAATGGTGACTTTGGTTTAATCTTATGACCACAAAAAATACTATAGATTTTCAAGTGCTTCATCAATACGAGGAAAAACAAGAAGATACAAAAGGATTATCCTAAGTGTAAACTTCAAGGACAGGCATCACTATGAGCATATGTATAGAAACACAATAAAACTAAAATTTTAACAACTCGAACCCCGAACAAACAAGAGGGAACAAGGTGACCTTCCAACAATAAACAATTTCTGTACTTTTAGTATTATAAACAAACGGGTTAATCGTCGAAAGGGATCGAAGTAAGTATAAATTGTGACTACGACAAGAAGATAATACATCTATATTTAACTACATCTAATTGTGCGTGTACCTAGTCAGGCTACAAGGAACATGTGTTGTTAGTCTTTGTGCATGTATAAAGTCTAACTACTATTATGATTTGTTTATTGTTGATTGGATTTAAACTTCATCAAAAACTACCTTGACCAAAAACAGACTGACCTTTGGCTAACAGACGCACAGACCGAAAAAAAAACCATAATACATCTAGATGGGGCATAAAAACTTTGCCACCGTTCAATCGTATGATACATTGAATTGAAACCCCATACTATGTGAATTTGTTAACTATCATGCATGATTTTCTGTACCTTATGTTTTTATTTTTGTAAAATATTCCTTCAGGAATAAATTGAAAAAGAATTTTTTCTTTCTCTTTTTTGGGGGTTATATAAGGTCCTGATTGACATAAGACAACTTTCATTATGATAACGATAAGATTCGCCTATAGTAAATATATATATTATGCCGCCGGTAAAGTCCAAATAAATATCACCTGATTTTCTCAATAGCTACTGGTAAAAGACATGCTTGTGATGATGACTGTGGAGGTAATGCAAACCACGGCATTGGATTGGGAGGTGGAGTTGGTGGCAAACTTGGCGGATCCTTCAGTAGCAAATTCAAATCAAGCTTCAGTTCATCGAGTGGTGGATCAGCAAACTTGGGTATAGGCAACGGAGCAGGCTTAGGTGTAGGCGGTAGAGTTGGATTAGGCTCAGGCGGAGGTGTAAGTGGAGGAATTGGATTCGGCTCCGGCAGAGGTGTAAGTGGGGGAATTGGATTCGGCTCTGGCGGAGGTGTAAGTGGAGGAATTGGATTCGGCTCTGGCAGCAGCTCATCAAGCTCGATGTCAAGCTCACATGTAGGCGGTGGAGTTGGATTCAGCTCTAGCGGTGGCTTATCAAACTCGATGTCTAGCTCAGGTGTCAGTGGAGGAATTGGAATCGGTGCTAATGGTGGGTTATCAAACTCGATGTCTAGTGGAATTGGTATAAAAATGAAGAGTGGATTTTCTCAAGGTGGCAGTGTTGGACTGAAAGGACGCGTTGGAATGGGAACTGGATTTGGTGGTGGAATTGGTAGTAGTGGTAGTATAGGTGTAGGCGGTGCAGGTGGTATGTCTGGTGCTAGTGTTGGAGGTTCATCAATTGGTGGTATATCAAAAGTCAGTGTTGGTAGCAGTAAATCATTTGGAGGAAATATCGGTGGAGGCATTGGTATGAAAGTCAATACTGGCCATTCAGGTGTAAACAGAGTGGGGATGAGTGGCAGTGGTGGCATAGGCGGAGGAACATCTGGTTCAGTAAGTGGAAATTTAGCTGGAAGTATCTCTAGATCTGGTAGTGATAACGATCAAAATGGTTCAGTTGGTGGTAATGGTAACGATGATGATAATGGAAATGGTGGTGAAACAATAATGGCTATTTCTGGTGGAAATAATGGTGAAACAAGAATGGGAATTTCTGGTGGAGGTGGTGGTGAAACAAGAATAGGAATATCTGGTGGAAGTGGTGGTCAAACAAAAATTGGCATTTCTGGTTCTAGTTCTGGTGCAGATAACAATGACAGGGCTGTAGGTGTTAATGTTAAATCCTCACAGACAAGCAGTGGTACGAATGGCGTAAGTGGAATAAGAATGCGTATACAAACTGGAGGTTCTGGTGGAAGCAACGGTGCCGCTGGTGTGGGTGTGTCTGTTAACGGAGGTGCTCAGATTGGCAGCAGTGTTGGTGGTTCTGGTGGAAGCAACGGTGCCGCTGGTAATGGAGGTGCCCAGATTGATGGCAGTGTCGGTGGTTCTTCTGGTATTTCATCAAGTTTGTCACATTCTGGTTCTGCTGGTGCCAGTCAAGGAGGATTACAGGCTACACAAGATTCTGGTATGTCTGGTAACATCGGCGGTGGAGTAGGTGGAAGTGTAATTGGTGCTGGATCCACTGGGTTAGGTAGTAGTTCCAGTAAATCTGCGTCTATCAGAGGACGGGTTGGAGAAGATATTGGGATTAAGATAAAATCTGGTGTTTCTGGAGGCAACATGGGTATGGCTGGTGGTAGCGTTCGAGGTGGCGGTACTTCGGCATTTTCCAGTTCTAGCAGTGTAGATGGTGGTAGCTCATTTGGGTCAAGTTTAGCACAGTCTGGCGGTACAGGGTCTGGAATTAACGTAAAAACAGGCATTTCGTCGAGTGGAGGTGTCCCACCTTCTGGAGGAGATGTAATGGGTGGTGGATCAAATGCACATAGCAGCTCTTTTGCAACAGGTTCAAGTTCGTCAAAGTCAAGTGCAAAGTCAAGTTCAAGTTCAAATAGCAGTGGTTCCAGTTTTAGTTCCAGTTTTAGCAGCAGTATTGGCGGTAGTGCTGCAGGTGGGGCAAAGTTAGGAGGTGGAGGAAAATGGGGTGGAAGTTCTGGGAAATGGAATGGAAAATATAAAGACAATGCGTAATTCATACAAAACTTAATAAATTACTTAAAAATATTTTGCGTTATTGGACTGCTTTTATATAGCTATATATATAAATAGTAACATGTGGTAGATGTTCTAGTGGCTCCAGATTGACAAAAAATGAAAAATAGTTTTGTTTTGCTGCAGTGAGCAATAAACCCATATTATAGGTGCCATGCTTAACATTTTGTACGTCAGACGCGCCTTTCGTGTATAATAGACCAACCAGTGACGCTCGGAAGAAAAGGTTAGATAATCCGAATTAAGTACAAAGAGTAAGAGTATTAAAGACCAAAAATTACGAAAGGTTTTGCTAAATGCAGCTAAAGTTGTCTATTCCTGGGGTAGATTTTTTTAGTATTTCGAAAAATTCAAAGTTTTGTCAACAATTAATTTATAGAAATGACCGTATCAATGATAGTTCATGTCAACATAGAAGTTATGGGCTCGTGAAACCCTCGGGATGGAAACCTCCAACAGCAGTGACATCGACGGTTCATCGACCAAGTGGTTGTACAAAAAAACTCATCTTGGATACCTAGCTTAAAAATGTGTACGTCAACGGCGCCTTTTGTCTAGACTACAATAGACTCGATTCGAATCCAAATACATAAAAAAAAAGGCGGTATAAAGACCGCACTGAAGTACGTCCATTATGCATAGCTCGTTATTCAAAATTCAACAATGAATAATGAAATAGGTCACTATTCACTATTCAATATTAAAAAATGAATAATGAATAATGAAATAGTTTATGTTTCATTATTCAACTTGAAGCGGTGCATAGTGAAATAAAAATTAAAAAAAATTGACTGTGACACTATAGCTCTATCCCGTATTTCTAATCGTCGTTTTGGTGTTATCTAACAAACATTCAAATTAACATAAGAAAATAGAATAAAAAACTCTTCAGATTTATAATTTTATTTATTTATTTAGTTTGGGAGGATAAACTAGTTGGTTTTCCTAACTATTTTTAACAGAAATTCCTTGGTTCAATGTATGGACGACCTGAATACCAAAACATATATCAAAATTGAAAATTCAAATACTCTACGTGGTATTTTATTTTAATTTTAACTGAACCTTTTCTATTCTTCATCCTTTAATTATAGACATAACAGCAATGACCATCAGGGATTGCGGAGGACCTATTTGCCAAAATACGCGTGAAAATTTAGAAAATAGCCAACTTTGAATAATGAAATGGATATTTTGAATAATGGAATGGACTGTTGCGACCCTTTAGCCCCTAATTATAGATATCCCTTATACCTCATTCGAAAGCTGATTAAGAGAGGAACAAAAGATATATAGTCGATATGTTCCGCAACGCACATAAGAGGAGTAATGAAGGACCTAATTATCGAAATAAGCTTTCACATTGATAAATAGCTTATTTTGAATAATGGAATGGACTGCTGCAACCCGTCAGCTCCTAATTAAGGAAAACAATTATACACTAAATTAAAGCTTATTGATGGAGGAATAAACTGAGTATAAACGATATGTGCCGCAATGACTATTAGAGGGGTTACGGAGGACCTAAATGCCAAAATACGCGTGAAAATGAAGAAATTGCCAATTTTGAATAATGAAATGGATATTTTGAATAATGGAATGGACTGCTAGGACCCTTATACCTCATTCGAAAGCTGATTAAGAGAGGAACAAAAGATATTTAGTCGATATGTTCCGCAACGCATATTAGAGGAGTAATAATGGACCTAAACATCGAAATACGCTTTAACATTAAGAAATAGCTGATTTTGAATAATGGAATGGACTGCTGCAACCTGTCAACTTCTAATTAAGGAAACAAATTATACACCAAATTAAAGCGTATTGAATAAACTGAGTATAAACGATATGTGCTGCAATGACCATTAGAGGGGTAACGAAGGACCTAAATGCCAAAATACGCGTGAAAATTAAGAAATAGCCAATTTTGAATAATGAAATGGATATTTTGAATAATGGAATGGACTGCTGTGACCCTTCAGCCCCTAATTACAGATAAAACTTGTACCTCATTCGAAAGCTTATGTAGAGAGGAAAGGGTATATAGTCAATATGTTCCGCAACGCATATTACAGTAGTATCGAAAGACCCAAATATCGAAATACGCGTGACCATTAAGAAATAGCTTATTTTGAATAATGGATTGGACTGCGGCGACCCGTCAGACTCTTATTAATGAAATATTCATACACCAACTTACAGCTTATTGATCGAGGAATACACTGAGTATAAACAATATGTGCCGCGATGACCATTAGAGGGGTTACGGAGGACCTAAACGCCAAAATACGCGTGCAAATTAAGAAATAGTCTGAAAAGGAAAATTCTTGGAATGTTCCAGGGTGAATGCGCCGGAGGCCCCATGCCTGAGTTTGTGGAATTGCGGCCAAAGATGTACGCTTTCAAGGTTGGCATGCGCGAAGCGAAGAAGGCCAAAGGTGTGAAGAAGTGCGTTGTCAAAAATGAACTTTGCCGACTACAAAAGATGTCTTGACAAGCACACAGTGAGCTACCGGACAATGAAAACAATCAGAAGTTGTAGGCATCAGATATATACACTTGAATGCCGCAAGAAAGTCCTATCAGCCAACGAAGACAAGCGTAATATCCTGCCTGACAGCATTAACACCCTTACCCTTACCCACTACAAACTCACCAACCATAAATAAATGAGTGGCATACGGGTTCACAATATAGTTCTCCCCAACAAACCCCTTTCAAACACTGAGCTCGAGCAAGCTGTAACTCCCTTAAAGATTCCACACTTTCGGGGTGCGGTCATTGTGAGACACTACCTCCCAAAGCGTGGCACACCGAATGTGGCATCTTAAAACACGACAGATGGAAGGGTCGTGGAACTCAATTGACGTGTTGGTATAAGCGCGGACCGACAAAGTATTACTCCGCCCGACGAGGTGGTGGACAATTGCAGCCTGAGATCAGATTCTACACTGATGAACTGCAGAAGCGAGGGGATGTGGTGTGTGGTCACTTTTGGATTCCATGCACGAAAGCGCGTATCCGTCTTGCGGATATTGCAGGCTTTGGATATGAACGACAATCTCATTACTAGGCTAGGATATCCCAAGGACAGCGTGGATGCTGTGACAAAACGTTGGGTGACCCAAAAATTGAAGGATGGAATGAAAGACATCGATGATTTAGAATCGGAGTAGACTCAGTCGGAAATGGCAATCAAAGATCTCACCAAAAAACTGATTGCCCTGAAAAGTAGCAAAGTGAACAAGTCGGAATTTTCGGTGAAGTAGAGCTCAATATCATGCTTTTAGAGCAGCTGTTTTACATCCTTGTTGTAGAGCTCGGTCCCTTTGTCTGTCCACAATTTCTCGGGAACGCGCGCCTTGAACACTACTTGAAAGGCAGCCAGCACCGTCACACCTTTCTTGTTCTTGAGAGGTATTAAACAACCGTATTTGGAGAACACATCAATAATGCTCAGAATGAATTTGAATCCCTTGTTATCACGAGAGAAGGCACTCATGTCAACTTGATCAGCAGCCAAAGTTTCATCATTTCCACCCACCACCACTCGACGCCTCTGAAACATGCGTCGAACGGGTTTGTGCAACTTTTCAGTCCAGCGAACTTTTTTTTTAACACCCAGCCCGAATCGAGCTTTGGAACCGATGTTGGGTCCGACGATGCTGCGGTCCATACGTTCGCGTGTGGTAGGGTTGGGAATGGTGTTAAGCGTGACTAGCATAGCTTTGTCACAGATGGAGTTGCGTGCGGTTGTATACTTGTGCCGGGCATAACAGAGATCGTGGTGATATGCAGCCTGGTCAACTCGATTAGTGGAGTTTGATCAAGCCTTCGGTGTACCATCGGGGAGGAGTCGCTTGATTATCTTGGTTCGCGGTCCAGTGAAATTATGCCCTGGCAGATGTATTATATGGGCAACCGGTTAATTATCTTGTTCATGAACCCAGAACCTGTGGCCGCGATAAACTGGGACTTTTTGGCACAGCAAACCTTACAGTGACCAACTTTCTCCGACATCTGTTGCTACTCACTGCCTCGTCTAGATTAACAGTGTCCGTCTTCCTTCGACATTGCACAAAAAACATAAACCTTATGCTGTTTGATGATTTGATGCTGAGCAAGCAAAATACGTGTGAAGACTACTATGTTCGTGGTCGTCAAAATACTGTTGACTGTTTCTACCTGTGCCAAAATTACTTCAAACTGTCCCGACAATCGATCCGTGAGAATACAAACTTTATCTGTCTCTTTCAGCAAGATGCTGAGAATCTCGATCATATCCGGCGTGACCACTGCAACGATCTGACCAAGGAATAATTCGACGCTCTGTGTAGGCGTTGCAGGGCCGAACCCTATGGATTTGTAATCATCGATCTCACGAGCCCCAAGTCAGCAGGGAAATACCGATGCAAATCAGATGAGTTCTATGAGGTATAAGATAAAGAATGGATCAGTTCGAAGATTTCTTCCTGAAACTTGAGTATGAAGAATATCTGGTCACAGAAGAACCCCAACCCTGCAAGTTCGAATGGCCCTGCACATGCAAGTTTGAATGGGATCCAGTCAACAGAGAAGTATATGTGGGAAATGCGGTCGCGCAAATCCCCCACCAAATCTATAGCGGTGGAGGTGATTTCGACGCATGGAATTCTGGTCGCCAGTATGGTAAGGTGGAGTGCTTTCCTCAATCCTAATTCTCTGCCAAGACAATTCGAGGCCACCAGTGCACACACCCATGCCAACCGCGTTGACGGCGATGATATTTTCATGGATGGTGTGAGGTACAAAGGACCTTGATGGAACTCATGGTAAAAAAGAAACCAGAATCGTTCGAGCCCGACGATCTTGACGAATATGCAGAGATCCTGAAAAGTTCCGGTGCCAAGTATCAAGGCAATTCCACCCTCTAGAGAACCTCGAAGGCGAATAAGAGTTACAAGTGGAAGCGAATCGTGTCCAACATTTACCAGAAGGATAAGTTTGGCAGTGGGCTGAAAACCGTATTTCTTCCTTCAAACTTGAAGCAGCTTCTAGGCTTGGAACTGTGTGCCGCAGCATACCGAGCAGGAAATAATGGTTTGCACAACGAAATTGTGTCGATTATCGATGCTATGAAAAAGGATAGACATATCAGCATCATCGTAGTATCCTATTAATAAATGTTACAAATCAAGAAAGGTTATGCTCGAAAGTATGCCTACGGTGGTAGAGGACTGTATGACACAATCGCCAATTTGTCTGGACGCATGTTTACGTTTTCTGCCGCCAAAACCCTAGGAAGTAAAACCGTGAGTGCTGCTACCAATGCAGCCTTGAAAGGTGTTAGAAAGGGGCCTCCAAAGCCTTCGACCATGTGGTTGATAAAGATACCAGTCCCATGAAACGCAATAGAATCCCTCAACGTCCTAGTGTTCAATGCAAGAAGCCAGAGCAAGTTCGTTTGAACAATATAATCTCCGGCTCTGGTATCAAAACCATCCACGACTTCGTCCACGCTTCGTGGGGAAGGCTGGTAAACAACTAAAGGCTCAGTATAACGGTATCGAAGAGTGGATGCAAAAATATGTGACAATGGTCTATCATAAATAAAGGGACAACACATTGTTGCAGCAAATTGCCGATAATACCAACCCCAAACAGGGGTTTTCCTTCATCGTCTCTGGAAACGATAGTCGCATCCCTACCTGATTCACCCCCCATACAACTCAAGGAATTCAAAGCCTACGATATGGCATTTGTGAACCTGATACTCCGATACTCCTATACTCTCCAGACGAAGACGCCACCTGGTTTCCCATAGCGTTAAGCACCGGCTCGTACGGTATAAATGGAATTAACGATAAGGTTCTAAGACAACTCCGTCTCAACAAGCACATCACTAAGATTATCATCGATGCCAACCACTCGACGCTGAGAGCAACCTTGATCCTAGCCAGACGCTATCAAGGGGATTTTGACGTTGAAAACAGCCTCAACACCGTCTTGGGATTTGAGCAACGACTCTACACTTTTGATAGGGCTACAAATGGTTACACAGAGGGTGAACACATTGGGAATATCATCAGCGCTAACAGCATTCTGGTGAATAGTAACATCATCCATGGGAGCTATGTGAACGGTATCCAGCAGTCTTCTATCTACATGTTCTTTCCCGCAGTCGATCCTGGTATGGAGATCATTCAAAACCCCAAGAACCTTGTATATTTGCCCTTGACCTTGCGAACCATCAATCACATGCAAACGTATCTCACCGATCAAGACGGTAGGCCCATCGATTTCTGAGATGAACATCTCACCATCGCTTTCATCTTCGTGAGGTATAAAGAAATGACTTATCGCAGACATGGTTTGAACTTGACAAAAAGGTCAAGCTGCTAAACTACAACGGGCTACCAAGAAAGGTTGTCCAGTCTCCATTCGTTTGTCCCATGCAAACCTGCAAGGCGAACACATCAAGATGTGACTCACTTCTCGGCAGGTTCAAAAGATTACCAATCTTCTCCAGAAAGGAATCTGGACTTGAGTGCCACCCAAATAAAGGAAACATGTAAAAAGTAGGTGGATTCCTATACATGCTGGCAGGGCTGGTAATGAGGGCACTCCCAATGATAGCAAATACCATTCTACCAGTCTTGGGTGTTGGAGCCTTGAGCGGTCTGGGTGGTGTAGCCGTCAATACGACATTGGGATCTGAATTGTACCTGAAACGTGTTGGATACGTTTGCACAGTGAATCCCAGTGGCAACGGTCTCTACCTCAAACCATCAAACGCCCGGATCACCTACTTGACTCTACTTAAAGCGTGGTCAGCAATTCCACGACGGAGTTGGTCTGATCTTAGGTGCTAACAGCCCCTTGAAAAACATTGTCCTCCTCGGTATGCTCCTATAAATAAATGGATGACTTAGATTCTAGGTATCAGCAGACCAGAGTCGAATGTATAGAAAATCAATTCAACGCGGAGATTCATAAATATTAACGTGTCGTGAACACCTACAAACGACTGTACAAAGTTGTGTCTGTAGCACAGGGTGTATGTTCCATAGGTAGTTTGATGTTGACCAGTCGCACCATGGGTTCAGCTTTGACCAGTATAGGTATTAAAGCCTCCCTTCCTCTGGGGTCTCTAGTTTGCTTGAGTGCCACCGCCGTAATGGTACTCACACTGATCTCAAGGCGTGTATTTTTTTATTACACGGTGTAATAAAAAAAACTAAAAAAACTACGATACCTTGCGATTGGTATCATATCATAACACTTTCAATCCTACCGTCCTTATAAAAAATATAAAAGGCATGGTAATCGTACCCGGTGCGTCTGGATTTTTTCATCCCATAGCTCACGATTTGCGCAGCTCCATCGGTTTCTCACTTTGCCCAGACGGTGGTCAGCTGATTGTTTAATCTCTCACATCGCGAATAGTTCCCCCTTTCCAGCACAAGGTTATAATTTTTGCGGACCCAAACTTCGTGTCAACATCTTTAATGTCTTTGACAATCCAGGGTGAGTCCTGACCTACTTCTCGCCATTTGGGAATTTCCTCATCATTGCAGCGCTGTTCTCGCTTGGCCTTGACAGCGGCCAGTTTTTCAGGATTTCTACCTCTTGCGCCGTATTCTCTCTCTGATCAGATATATTTGTAATCCATTGTGTTTTTTCTATCCGTGGATTTTTGTGTGTGTGTGTTTCTTTCTTCCACAAAGACACATTTTCCCTCGACCCCGACCCCAACCACCCAAGTTTTCCCCTCATAACCTTGTCAACGAGCGTGCGAGATTTTCGGATTTTTGGGTTCGGTCCCAGCTGAAATTCCCAACAAAATTGGGGTGTGGCAGAGCTGTCATAATCATACTACTCTAAATTAGATACAGACTTATACAAATCAAATTTTTCCTTTAGTGGTCCAAAAGTGTGGAATTCACTTTCCAGTGAATTTAAAAAAATCAAAAAATATATCTGCATTCAAAAACTCTTACAAGTCATTATATTTTTAAAAGTGTGAAATTTATAAATGAAGCCACAATGTATACAATAGTTTTTTTTTGTTGTTATGTTATGTTTATAAACATCTATAATTGTTTACATGTGTAAAATAGTAGATGAATTATGTTTTATTCATGTAGTTGAGCTTTATTGAAAATTAGTCTAATCAAAATAAGTTACTCTCTTTAAAAAAAGATTACATTATTATTATTTATATGTTCCGCAACGCCTATTAGAGGAGTAAGGAAGGACCGAAATATCGAAAAACGAATGAATGTGAAGAACTGTCTTATTTTGAATAAGGAATGGACTGCTGCGAATCGTCAACCCCTTATTCAAAAGATGTAAAGTAGTTTCTTTAATAAGGGGTTGGCAGGTTTCAGCAGTCCATTCCATTGTTCAAAATCAGCTATTTCTTAATATTCACGCGTATTTCGATGTTTATGTCCTTCGTTCCTCCTTTAATATGCGTAGCAAAACATATATCGACTATATACCTTTTGTTCCTCTCTTGATAAGCTTTCGAATCAGGTATAACATATATCTATAATGAGGAGCTAATGGGTCGCAACAGTCCATTCCATTATTTAAAATATCCATTTCATTATTCAAAATTGGCTATTTATCATTTTCACGCGTATTTTGGCATTTAGGTCCTTTGTAACCCCTGTAATGGTCATTGCGGTACATATTGTTTATACTCAGTTTATTCCTCTATCAGTAAGCTTTAGTTTGGTGTATATTTTATTCCTTAATTAGGAGCTGACAGGTTGCAGCAGTCCATTACATTATTCAAAATCAGCTATTTCTTAATGTTCACGCGTATTTTGATGTTTAGGGTCTTCGTTATTCCTCTAATATGCGTTGCGGAACATATCGACTATATATCTTTTGTTCCTCTCTTACTAAGCTCTCGAATGAGGTATAAAGTATATCTGTAATTAGGGGCTGCAGGATCACATCAGTCCATTCCATTATTCAAAATATCCATTTCATAATTCAAAATTGGCTATTTTTTCATTTTCACGCGTATTTTGGCATTTAGGTCCTCCGTAACCGCTCTAATGGTAATTTCGGCACACATCGTTTATACTCAGCCTATTCCCCTATTAATTAGCTTTAATTTGGTGCATAAACTTTTCCTTGATTTGGGACTGACGGGTTGAAACAGTCCATTCCATTATTCAAAATAAGCTATTTCTTAATGTTCAAGCGTATTTCGATATTTAGGTCCTTCGTTACTCCTCTAATATGCGTTGGAGGAAATGTTGACTATAAAAACTTTGTTCCTCTCTTAATACCCTTTCGAATGAGGTAGAAGATTTTTCTGTAATTAAGGTCTGAAGAGTCACAGCAGTCCATTCTATTATTTAAAATAAGCCATTTCGTAAGGTTTACACGTATTTCGATATAAAGTTTATAGGTACTTCGTTACTCCTTTAATATGCGTTGCGGAACATATTGACTATATACCTTTGTGTTCCTCTCTTGATAAGCTTTCTAATGAGGTATAAGGTATATCTATAATTAGGGGCTAAAGGGACGCAGCAGTCCATTCCGTTATTTAAAATATCCATTTCATTATTCAAAATTGGCTATTTCTTCATTTTCACGCGTATTTTTGCATTTAGGTCCTCCGTAACCCTTCTAATGGTCATTGTGGCTCATATTGTTTATACTCAGTTTATTTTTCTATCAATAAACTTTGATTCGATGTATAATTTTTTCCTTAATTAGGAGCTGACGGGAAACAGCAGTCCATTCCATTATTCAAAATAACCTATATCTCAATGTTCACGCGTATTTCGATGTTTAGGTCCTTCGTTATTCCTCTAATATGCGTTGCGGAACATATCGACTATATATCTTTTGTTCCTCTCTTAATAAGCTTTCGAATGAGGTATAAGGTATATCTGTAATTAGGGGCTGCAGGATCACATCAGTCCATTCCATTATTCAAAATATCCATTTCATAATTCAAAATTGGCTATTTTTCATTTTCACACGTATTTTGGCATTTAGGTCCTCCGTAACCCCTCTAATGGTAATTTCGGCACACATCGTTTATACTCAGCCTATTCCCATATTAATAAGCTTTAATTTGGTGCATAAACTTTTCTTTGATTTGGGACTGACGGGTAAAGGCAGTCCATTCCATTATTCAAAATAAGCTATTTCTTAATGTTCAAGCGTATTTCGATATTTAGGTCCTTCGTTACTCCTCTAATATGCGTTGAGGAAATTTTGACTATAAAACCTTTGTTCCTCTCTTAATAACCTTTCGAATGAGGTAGAAGATTTTTCTGTAATTAAGGTCTGAAGAGTCACAGCAGTCCATTCTATTATTCAAAATAAGCCATTTCGTAAGGTTCACGCGTATTTCGATATTAAATTTATGTACTTCGTTACTCCTTTAATATGCGTTGCGGAACATATTGACTATATACCTTTTGTTCCTCTCTTGATAAGCTTTCTAATGAGGTATAAGGTATATCTATAATTAGGGGCTAAAGGGTCGCAGCAGTCCATTCCGTTATTCAAAATATCCATTTCATTATTAAAAATTGGCTATTTCTTCA
Organism: Mytilus edulis; assembly: GCA_019925275.1. Lineage (NCBI taxonomy): Eukaryota > Metazoa > Mollusca > Bivalvia > Mytilida > Mytilidae > Mytilus > Mytilus edulis. The sequence goes on along the minus strand of CM034355.1, from coordinate 27,595,517 downwards.
TTTTCACGCGTCTTTTGGCATTTAGGTCCTCCGTAACCCCTCTAATGATCATTGCAGCTCATATTGTTTATACTCAGTTTATTTCTCTATCCATAAACTTTGATTCGATGTATAATTTTTTCCTTAATTAGGAGCTGACGGGAAGCAGCAGTCCATTCCATTATTCAAAATAAGCTATTTCTCAATGTTCACGCGTATTTCGATGTTTAGGTCCTTCGTTATTCCTCTAATATGCGTTGCGGAACATATCGACTATATATCTTTTGTTCCTCTCTTAATAAATTTTCGAATGAGGTATAAGGTATATCTGTAATTAGGGGCTGCAGGATCACATCAGTCCATTCCATTATTCAAAATATCCATTTCATAATTCAAAATTGGCTATTTTTCATTTTCACACGTATTTTCGCATTTAGGTCTTCCGTAACCCCTTTAATGGTAATTTTGGCACACATCGTTTATACTCAGCCTATTCCCATATTAATAAGCTTTAATTTGGTGCATAAACTTTTCCTTGATTTGGGACTGACGGGTTGAAGCAGTCCATTCCATTATTCAAAATAAGCTATTTCTTAATGTTCAAGCGTATTTCGATATTTAGGTCCTTCGTTACTCCTCTAATATGCGTTGGAGGAAATTTTGACTATAAACCCTTTGTTCCTCTCTTAATACCCTTTCGAATGAGGTATAATGTATATCTATAATTAGGGGCTAAAGGGTCGCAGCAGTCCATTCCGTTATTCAAAATATCCATTTCATTATTAAAAATTGGCTATTTCTTCATTTTCACGCGTATTTTGGCATTTTTGTCCTCCGTAACCCCTCTAATGGTCATTGCGGCTCATATTGTTCAAGGTATAATTTTTTCCTTAATTAGGAGCTGGCGGGAATCAACAGTCCATTCCATTATTCAAAATAAGCTATTTCTCAATGTTCACGCGTATTTCGATATTTAAGTCCTTCGTTACTCCTCTAATAAGCATTGCAGAACATATTGACTATATACCTTTTGTTATTCTCTCGATAAGCTGTCGAATTAGGTATAAGGTATATCTATAATTAGGGGCCAAAGGGTCACAGCAGTCCATTCCATTATTCAAAATATCCATTTCATTATTCTAAATTGTCTATTTCTTCATTTTCACGCGTATTTTGGCATTTAGGTCCTCCGTAACCCCTCTAATGGTCATTGCGGCTCAGATTGTTTATACTCAGTTTATTTTTCTATCAATAAGCTTTAATTTGTTGTATAATGTTTTCCTCAATTAGGAGCTGACGGGTTGCAGCAGTCCATTCCATTATTCAAAATAAGCTATTTCTCAAGGTTCACGCGTATTTCGATATTTAAGTCCTTCGTTACTCCTCTAATATCCGTTGCGGAACATATTGACTATATACCTTTTGTTCCTCTCTTAATAAGGTTTCGAATGAGGTATAAGGCATATATATAATAAGGGGATAAAGGGTCGCAGCAGGCCATTCCATTATTCAAACTATCCATTTCATTATTCAAAATTGGCTATTTTTTTCATTTTCACGCGTAATTTGGCATTTGGTCCTCCGTAAACCCTCTAATGGTCATTGCGGCTCATATTGTTTATACTCAGTTTATTCCTCTATCAATAAGCTTTTAAGTAATTTGGTGTATAATTTTTCCCTTAATTAGGAGCTGACGGGTAGCAGTCCATTCCATTACTCAAAATAAGCTTTCTCAAAGTTCACGCGTATTTCGATATTTAAGTCCTTCGTTACTCCTCTAATATCCGTTGCGGAACATATTGACTATATACCTTTTGTTCCTCTCTTAATAAGCTTTCGAATGAGGTATAAGGTATATCTATAATTAGGGGCTAAAGGGTCGCAGCAGAACATTCCACTTTTGTACACAATTGTTTCCCGGATTTTGTGTTCATTTACATCATAACTTATGAAAGGTTATTCATGTTCGGCTCTTAAAAGGCCAGGATATTTATTTTTAAAATCATCCTTCCCACAAATTATTAAATGTTCTTCCGATTATAGTACCGTATCCTGATCCTTATTGCTAGTGAGACAGAGGATGCCAAGGCACCAGTGGGTGCTGCTTGATAGGAGATTATTCATCTGCGAAAATCCCGTCTTTACAGAGTTTTTAGCATAAGAAATGAAAAAAGGTGTTTTTTAAATCTACTAGATGAATTTGGTGCAATTTTTCCGTGTAAACCGATTAACAAAAAATCCAGTGGGTACGTTCTGGATATATAATGTCCCTATTCTGATTAGAAGTATTTGCATATTTATGATAAAACCCACATATCCCAGTGAAGGACATTTGTAGACTGGGTTTAATGCCGGATCGAAGAATTAAAGCCATATTCTACCCTACACCTCCCTAGGCGGCAGTTTTATACTGGATATAATATGTTTAAAAAGTTATTCTATTTAGATCATTTTTACTTTTTTGCAGTTGTATTAGAATTAACTATTTACAAAAAGGACTTTTAAAATTAAAACAAAAAGCATATATTTCAATTATATAACACCTTTTGGATAAACAGTGTATATGTCGTGTACATATTATTATTTTGTACAGGTTATTACTTGTACAAAAACTTTATACAAGTTATTACTTGTATGATGCCATCATTCAAGTTATCAAATGTACAAATATAACTATACAAGTAATTACTTGTACAATTTCTGTTGAGTAAAAGATAACAACTTTTTCAACTCACTGTTTTTGGGATGTGTTTGTAACTTTTTCTGTTTTAAATGTTTTATTCAAAAACTCTTTTTCTTTGGCTTTGTAAGTTTGGGATTTTTTTGTCATTTGTCAAGGATTATTTTTCATTTACTATTTTCTCTTATTTATGTGTTTGTTTATTTTTTCTTAGTAGATCATCATAATCACTCAGCGTATTTATTTTTGAAATTTCTTTTCTATCAAGTGTTTATTTGTGTTGATAAAGGAACAAGTAGGCAAGAAGATGGGCACAGCTTGTTCTCATTGGAATGCCGATAGTTTATTTAAAAACGTGTCCATTAAACGTAACAAATAAGTTGTCAATCAAGAAGTCAAGCATCTTGATAATGTCAGTTTCAGAGAATGTTTTGTTAGAACTTTAGGTGTGATTTTTTTACAAAAAAGGATGTATCCCTCAGTCTCTAACACATGATATTTGAATCTACATTGGCCATTCTTTTTTATGAAACAAAGCCATACCAACTCTTTCAATATGTTTTTTTTTAGTTTGGAATGGGAAATACTTGTGTAAAGTGTAGAAAAATCAAATGTTTTAAAACTATGGCAAGACATAAGAGTATTATATTGTATGTACATGAAGTCATTTGGAACTTAATTTGCCTTCCTTTACATTATTAATAGTCTATCTGTATCATTGGCTTGTTAATACTAAATTACAAGAATATTATTTTGTCATGACACAAGTTAATTAATCCATAATAAATTTCTTATTTACACTGTTTTCCATCTTTACACTTTAGTTTTGACTACTAAATGAAATGTTTTGCTCATATATTTGTTTATTATGTATTCCTCTGACGTTTCAGTCTCGTTCTGGAATTATTTCAAAATATGAGATTGAAGTGGAAAATATCAATGAATTTTAAAAAATGTGATATTCAAACTTAACTCTGTGAAAAAATTGTGTATTTAATTTACAATGAGTAATAATTGAGTAATTATTGTTTTCTTAGATATGTATTTTTTCAATCATTTCTAACCAAAAAGTTGAAATAATATGCGCTTTGTTCTTAAAACGGAGAAAATCACAAAGGGGTTGGTTCAGTAAGACCTCTTTTTGGCCCCAAAATATAGCAATTTTACAAAATTGTTAAAATGGATACTTTTAGTTATTCATTGGAAAGTAAAATGCTTCTGCTACATAAATATGGGCTGTTTTTGACAATACAATGCACATATATCGGGTACTAGCATCATTGAGTCATTCTAAATTTTTGAAATCTTCACAATTTGACCATTTTAGTTAAATTTTAGACGGTTTCCGTCTTAAATGAAAGTGGCCAAATTCGTGTTCATTCTTTATATTGAAATGTAAGTTGTATTTGATGATAATACATAACATATATAAAGGTTGAGGATGAACACGGATGCGACCACTTTCATTTTTGACAAAAACCATCTGAAAGTGACATTTTTTGGCATATTTGATAGATTTTACATATTTAAGCTAACATCGAAGCGTTTTTAAAATCTTTCACATAAACTTATTGAAATAACTGAAATAGACACTTAAGTGTCCAAAATCTTTTGTCAGATGAATTTGAAATTTGAGGCAAAAATCGTCCCTTACCGGACTTACTCCTTTACAAAATTGACAGCGTGGTGAATTTAACACAAAATAGCATCAAAATACGATAAAACTTTCTTATATTAACACCTATCTATAGATTTTGTAAGTTAAATTTATTCGGATTGATCCACTTCATCTTTATTGAAAGTATGAAAAAAAGATTAATTGTGAAACTGTGATTCTTTTCCGAAAAAGAGCCAAACAAAGATAAAACTTTATAAAAATAATAGAATAATGATTTGTACAAGTTATTATCTTTTTCTCAGTACAAATTGTACTAGTAATTACTTATACAATTGTATTTGTACAAGTAATAACCTGTATAATGGCTTCATACAAGTAATTACTTGTATGAAATGTTTGTACAAGTAATAACCTGTACAAAATAACAACATATACACGACATATATACCGAAACCTGTTGGGCAATGGACCACTATTTAAATCAGCTGTTAATAGTAAATTTGACATTTTCACTTATAATAACAACCAATCATAGCTAAATAATGTTGAGCGAAACGTCGAGGTTAATTAAGAGAGCCGACGAATTGTTGACGCTGCCAAAACTCATTCTTGGCGCATTGGTAAACATTTGAGAAAGTTAAGAAATAGTTAGGTGTATCGACTATACAAATTGACGTATGGAAAAGGTTTGGACCATTACTCCCTAAAACCAATCCAAAATTCTCTTTTAAAGTATGGAACCTTATAGTAAATTTCATAGAAAGCAAGACCCTTATACAAACTAGTGTTCTGAAACTTAAAAAATGCTACTTTTGACCACTTTTTTGTCCTTAATTACTAAACTGCTACAACAAAAACCCGATTGTGGTATGAAATCTTGTGCGCTTTCTGTCTCTTTTCAACCTCTAATTATTAAACGATATCAAAAACATTTCAAACTTTCCTTTTGAAGTATGTCACCTTTGGTTTAATTTCATAGTAATCACCATTTTTGGCCCCCTTGTTCCTTTACAGCTATGATAATAGCCCTCAAAAAATACTCCCAACCTTTCTATTGTGGTAGGGAACCTTGTGCTAAAATATAGACCAAATAAATATTTTTTCTTAAAATGTGCTGTACCAAGTCAGGAATAAGGCAGTTGTTATCAAATAGTTTCTATGTGTGTCGTTTTTTTTATGCATTTCAGTGGTTTTGTTTTTCCATTGTTTTCCCTCGTTTTTATTTTGTTAGGGATAGTGTTCCGGCGGCGGCGGCGTTAGCTAACTTCTTAAAAGCCTTGTATTTCAGAATGTGGAAGACCTGGATGCTTCATACGTTGTAATTTGTATATAGATGCCTCATGTTACGAACTTTCCGTCAGTCACATGTCTTATGTCCTTAGCCTCATTTTCATGGTTCAGTGACTACTTGAAAAAAAAGTTCAGATTTTTTGTAATGTTAAATTCTCTCTTATTATAAGTAATAGGATAACTATATTTGGTATGTGCGTACCTTGCAAGGTCCTCATGCCCGTCAGACAGTTTTAACTTGACCTCATTTTATGTATTAGTGAATAAGATTAAGTTTTGGTGGTCAAGTCCATATCTCAGATACTATAAGCAAATGGTCTTGTATATTTGGTGTACGGAAGGACTGTAAGGTGTACATGTCCAACTGGAAGGTTTCATCTGACCTTGACCTCATTTTCATGGTTCAGTAGTTATAGTTAAGTTTTTGTGTTTTGGTCTGTTTTTCTTATATTATATGCAATATGTCTACTATATTTGGTGTATGGAATGATTGTAAGGTGTACACGTCTAGCTGACAGGTGTCCTCTGACCGTGACCTCATTTTCATGGTTCAGTGGTCAAAGTAATTTTTTGTAGTTTTGGAATATTTTTTCTAATACTATATGCAATAGGTCAACTTTATTTAGTGTATGGAAATATTTTATGATCTATATGTCAGTCACGCAGGTTTTATCTGACCTTGACCTTATTTTCACCGTTTATTGCTAAGTGTTAAGTATTTGTGTTTTGGTCTGTTTTTTCTTAATTTATAAGCAATAGGTCAATTATATTTGTTGTATGGAATAAATTTTAGCTGTACATGTCTGCCTGGCATGGTTTATCTGACCTTGACCGCATTTTCATGGTTCATTGATTAATGTTTAGTTTTCTTGGTTAATGTTGAGTTTTTGTGACAGTTTAATAAAGCTTTATATTTAGTAATGTCAACATAATATCAATGATTAGTAAAGGCGGCGAGACATTTCAGCGTTTGCTCTCTTTTTAACATTCTCTGTACGAAGAAAAGAAGAATTGATATACATGCCAGGCGGAAACTTCGTAACATTAAGCATACAATAAGTATACAAAATATGAAGTATCTGGGCATTAAAATTACTGAAATAGTAAGTATCACGCACAGAGCTAACGCCACAGCTGCTAGATAAGCATGCTTATGTATCACCAAAAATTTGAAAGGCAGGTGAAACGCTTTTTATACACTATGTTATTACATCATAAAGCAAATATCTGAAATTAAATTTAGTAAATATATAACTATATAATCTGTAATGTTTGTCATTTTAATAGAATTCATAACTGTACAGCATCCCCTTAAGCTTTGCAGCTATAATCTGCGTAATCAAAAATTAAGGCCGTACAATGCAGGTTCATTATAATTCGCAACTATTAGTCTTCCTTGCTTTAAATCAAATGCTAGTCCGAAAGGGTTACTTATTCCGTCATCACTTCCAAGCACTTTTCTTGCTTGGTTTTTATTCAACGACAGTTCAATAATACTATCGTTACCAGCCGAAGCAATATAAGTGTTTGAGTCTTTATCTACAGATATCCCTCGCGGAGAACGAACTAATTGATCTTTGTATTCCCACATCTTGTCTCCAGTCAAAGAGCAGCATGTAACTGTATGGTGGGAGTTATTGGTATAGTATATCATGTCTTTCAATGTTGCTACATAACTCCAGGTAGACATAGTATGGTCTTTAACTACAATAGAAGAGCAATTGTCTGACATATTTACTCTCTGAATACCTCTGCCAGAATCACAGTACAACAAATAGCCACTCGAGTAACATAAACCATAACACTTACTGGCCGTATTTATTTTGGATTCAATTTTTTTATTTAAAATGTTTATGATTTGTATTTGTTTTGAATAAGGAAACGAAACAGCAACTTTCAAGTCATCGATACAAGCACCATCTACTGGGTTTGGAGTTGATAGATATATTTCACTCTTCATGGTTCCATCGTTTTTTAAAACTAACAGACGACTACGAAGTTGGTCTATCAGAACGATGTCTCCTTTCGAAGAAAAGGAACATCCACTGTTACAAGTAAATGCGAATTTACCTTGTAATGTTATTGTTTTATCATTGAAAGTCGGGGGTGGTACGTGTTGCAAAGACCTTAACTGTGCCTTTGTTTTATTCCCTGCCCGCATAACCACTTTTGGAGAGCTCGACTCGATAGATATTGTACCCAGTGAAGTAACAGTTGACACTATACTGGTCATCTTGTCCTTAATTTTACATTTAATGTCCATCTTCCTTATACTTCCATCGTCATATAAAGACTGCATGAATAATTCATATTTTTTAATTTCTGATTCAATCATTTTACTCCCTAGAAATGTTTGAAGGTCCGATGCATAATCTTTGATTGATGAAATATTTTTTTCCATTTCATTCACATTTTCTGCATTTACAGCAAGCTTTCCCAGCAAGTCCTCAATTTGTGATTTAACTTTATTTTCGGCAGCATATAAATCCTGAAGTATTCTTTGTTCTAGGTTGTTAAGGTGTTCGTTAATGTTATTACGGACCTGCTTGATTTCATCGTGACATTTCTGTCTTTGTGTCTTGATTTCAACAAGATTTTGTTTTCGATCTTTAACAACTCTATCGATATTCATTTTGATATCTTTCAGATTTTGATCAAGACTTTCCAATAAGACTGAAGTCTTTGCTGTTTGTATGACAGTCTCCAGCGATAATATCCCAACACATTCAGCATGGTAAGACTGAATACATAGTGGACAACAGATACTTTCATGTTGGGGACAATAGTTCTGGAATTTTCTGTCATGCTGTTGACAGTGTTGTGATATATTAGTGATCGACGGTGGTAATTGTTTGTAGTTGTCGACAGATATAACTTCATGGTTACGTGAGGATTTTGATGCACTGTGATGCTTCAGACATGGGGAACACAGTCCTTCATCACATTCAGGGCACCAATAGTCAGCATTTGTTGTTGTGTGCTGAGACTCACAAACACCACATATTACTTTGTTTGTTGATGCCATATATGTATTCACTCTGGAAAATAAATTAAAAAAAAAAGGATTCTTTTTATTGTTTCAATGTATAACATGACTCATAAATAATGGTGATGATTGTAAATAATGGTGATGATTGATGAAGCAAACATGTCGTCCACGGTATAGACGAGAACAAATTAACAATCAATATAATCGGTAGGTTTTGTTAAAGATGCCGTTCGGGATGAAGATCGGAAAATTTGGACTACCGCTTGAAAATGAGTGTATATTAGATAGGGCCAGAAGTTTTGCCTTGTATCAGGCCACTTACAGACCTCAAACAGAGTGGTTGCAAGGGTTCTTAACGTGCAGAGAGCGTGGAACTATTATTTTTACAAAGTACAGGACACCCGTGAAAGGCTATTCGATAGGAGACAAGACAATGAGAAACAAAGGCAGACAATGAAAACAAATAATCAACATTCACAGGAGTTATGCAACTATTGTGGATTTCGTCATGAAAGCAGAAGATGCCCAGCATATGGAAAATATTGTAGGTCGTGTGGAAAAAAAAAACCCCATTTTGAATCAATATATAGACCACGGAACAAACCAAATAGAAAATATCAGCAAAGTAGAGGTGGAATGATGCAGAACACGCAGAATAGAAACAGAAAAAAATGTGAGAAAAACTGTTGAAAACACAGTGAGGATTCTGATCAGAAGTTGAAGATGATTTTTTTTTATGAATCTGTAAAATATGTTTCGAAGATAGGAATACTAAAGTCCGTTTGGAGAAAGAATGAAGATGAGATAACCATAAAGAATCACTTAGGAGATGCAGAGATGAAAGTAGAGCCAGATAGCGGTGCAGATGTAAATGTCATGAATGCACATCATTTTTCAAATCTAAGGTGAAAAGTATTCAAAAATAAACTCAAATTGGAGAAAAGTAAAACAGTACTCAATACTCTTCAGAATTCACTTCCTGTCAAAGGAGAATTCAAAACTATAGTAAGGAATGCAGCATGTGGAATGGAGACGAAGTTCATTGTTATTCAAGGAAGAATAAAATGACCACAATTGTTTAGTAGGGCAACGCTTTAGGAATTAATGATGATGGAAATAAGACTAGATGGGTCATTTGCAACACAGAATGATCTTAAAGTATTAATAAGAAAAATGAAGTAGATGGGTGTAATGTTTTTAACTGAAAATGGGAAAAAAGAAATGACACAAAGATTGAATGAATTTGATAGATTTTTTTGAATGCATTGGTAAAATAAAAGACAACAGAAATGACAATGAATTATAGGTAAAGTTCAATGTGAAACCAGGAGTAGCACTACTTGCTCAGAAACTGAGACAAGTACCATATTACTAGCAAAAACCACAGAAACAATGGTTAGAATACGGATTTTTTGTGTTATTAAAATTTGCTGTTACAAAATGTTAGAAATTATTATACATTAAAGAATGTATCTCCCTCATGCATAGCTCTGATTTCTTTCACGGATTTGGCTATACTTTTTGGACCTTTTGGATTAAAGCTCTTCATCTTTTAAATAAGCTTTGGATTTCAAATATTTTGGCCACGAGCATCACTGACGAGACATGTATTGTCGAAATGCGCATCTGGTGCAGGAAAATTGGTACCGTTAATGTTATTTCTACCACTAGGTCGATGCCTCTGCTGGTGGACTGTTAGTCCCCGAGGGTATCACCAGCCCAGTAGCCAGTACTTCGGTACTGGCATGAAAATACGGATTTTTTTGTGTTATTATAATTTGCTGTTACAAAATGTTAGAAATTATTATAAATTAAGGAATGCATCTCCCTCATGCATAGCTCTGATTCTTTTCGCGGATTTGGCTATACTTTTTGGACCATTTGGATTAAAGCCTTTCATCTTTTATATAAGCTTTGGATTTCAATTATTTTGGCCACGAGCATCACTGAAGAGACATGTATTGTCGAAATGCGCATCTGGTGCAGGAAAATTGGTACCGTTAATGTTATTAGAAGAGGGGCGAAATCTGATATATTCGAAGAAGTACCGTCAGAACACCTGAACAGTGGTGTTCGCCGTTAGTTGTGATACCAAAACTCAAGTTTAGTAAAGTAGATCAGGACAAACTAGAATCGCATATGATAAGAGCATGTGTAGACTTGAGGATATCAAAAAAATTCATGGAACGGAACAGGATAATCAAGAGCCTAGATGTAGAACATTTTATTCATCAGCTGATGTTAGTTGCAGATTTTAATGGATACAAATTTACTAAAGATGGATTTAAACCAACACACGAGAAGGTAAGAGCGGTGAAAGAAGCAAAGGCACCAGTGTCAAAAGAAGCAGCAAGGAGCATTTTGGGAATGATCGGATATTTATCCAAGTTTATACAGAGATACACACTACCAACAGCCCCGCTTAGAAAAATAATGCATAAAGACACCAATTTCATATGGGAAAACAAAAAGAATTCGGCATTTGAGAAGCTTGAGGATAGTATTACAAACGAGAGTACAATGGCATTTTTCAAACCGATGAGACCAATAGAGCTGCATTGTGTAGCAAGTTTTAATGAGGGACTGTCAGGAGGATTATTCCAACAGACAAATAAAGGATTACAACCAGTACATTTCATTAGTCGGTCTTTGACAGATATTGAAAAGAGGTATAGTCAGACCGAGAAAGATACATTATCTATTCGATGGATAAAGAATATAAAAAGAATATATCTTTTCGGAGCACCAAAATTCAAGATTATCACAGCACATAAACCTTTTATACCAATGTTCAATAAGACTACGATCAAGCTACCGCCACGTATAGAAAAGTGGGTTATTGTAATTCAAGATGCAGACTTTGAGATAATGTATGAGCTAGGAAAAGATGAAGCTGGCGCGCTAGACTTTTTATCAAGACATACTTTGCCTAATGAAACGACGAAACTATGACTCAAAGGATGATTAAAGCAAGTAACACAAAACAACACGGAAAGGAACCAATGAATTCATAGGAAATTTTTTCAATAGATTTTGGAGGACTATATCCAGATGGACACTACAATCTTGTAATTATTGACAAAAAAACAAGATATTCTGAATTGGAAAAACTGAACAAAACTAGTTGCAAACAAACAAAGGACAAACCAATGAGAATTTTCGCAACACATGGAATACCAAGAAGACTAGCAAGTGACAATGCTGTGGAGTTTGCCAACTTTGCCACCGAACAAGGGTTGGAACATCATAAAATCATACCCTTACATCCGAGAGCGAATAAAGAAGGTGAAACATTTATGAAAGTATTGAATTAGACAGAACAAATAGCAAAAGTACAAAACATAGATAGTGCAACAGCTGTGCAGGAAATGCTTTGTACGATATCGCTCAATCAGCTACAGGTGTATCACCATACGAATCACTCATGAAAAGACAAGTTAGAACAAAATTAGGATATATTCGTTGAACGAAGGATGATGAAGTAATAACTAATGACAAGAAAATGAACGAAAGAGACAAATGTTACAAAGATGAAATTAAACATCAAGCTGAGAATAGAAATTCGAAGGAACACGATTTCAAGATTGACGACTTCGTCTTGTTGGAGCAAAACAAAAGACAAAAATGGTCAACAGCATATGAACCAGCATTCTACATAGTATTTGTAGTAAACGGCTCAACAATTGGTGCTAGAAGCGTGACAGATGGAAGAAAGATTCAAAGATATGCTAGCTAGTTCAAATGACTATATAATGTGATAATGATAATGTGAAATTCCACAAGAGAAACAATAGATACTCTATGGACTGTTAATCACAAACAACAAACACATAATGTAATATTTTTATTTATTTTAATTCAATTTTTTATTTTTAATTCAAGTTTCATTTTTTTTAATTCAAGTTTCATTTTTTTTAATTCAAGTTTCATTTTTTTTTTTATATTAAGGAGGAATGTAATATCCAGGATTTTTCTGGGATCTTACTTTATACGCTCACACAAATCTTGATTATAACGTTACGTTACTATGGGATTATTATGTATTGATTTCAGTCAACTATTATTAAAATGACTGTCAGAACTTAATTATGTGTGACTTTCGATATTTCAATTTTGATTGTCAAACGATTCTATCTTTCAACTATAATTTCCTTACAAAATACAAAAAGGTAACCTCGAATAAGGGGTCATTTGACAATTTCCGCTCAATTGACTATTTTGTAGATCTTTAATTTAGTTCTGGTCATTTTAAAAATTCAAAATTTCTGTCTATTTGTCATGTTAAAATTAAGGGGGCAATAACTCAAAATTAAGTCACCTGATTTTTCTGAAAATTCTATCTTTAGTTTTTGAGGTATAAGCCAAAAATTTTGAAATTTACGAATTGTTTACATTGCAGGAGCTATAAATTAAAAGTAGATTGGCTGAAAATTCCATAGGACATAGACCATTACCTGCAAATCTTTTTAACCCTGTCAGTTTCGATCTAACTGCTTTAGATCTGGCGATTTTAGAAAAAAATGTGTATTTTACACCTATGCTCTATTTTTAGCCATGACGGTCATGTTTCTTGGTGGAAAAGAATAAAAAGAACACAAACTTTAAACTAGATATTAAAAAAATGTAAGCCCAAGTTTGTTTCAAATTAGACCATGCAGTGGTTTCAGATCGAGAAGATCTTTGAAAAAGTTGGACAGAAAAGGGATGACAAACTTTCCCATGGCCTTCAAAGCCAAATGAGCTAAAACAATTCAAGTACTTTTTCAGTATATATAACTAATGTCTCGATTGGAACAAATATATTATTCATACGTTTCTCCATTAACGCTTAAGGAAGCTCAAAATCATAACGTAAAGAAAAATATAGGCCCATCAGACGCCAATGGTAACGGGGTCAATGCGTTTGAAGAGTGTCAAACTAGTCCAGTTATTCCTATCGAAAGAAAAGTTATTGCATAAGGTACATCAATATAGTATGTTTAAAAGAACATTTTGTATCTTTGTTGCCATGGTCAGTCTTTAAAATATGACGTCTCATGTTAATGTTGGAAAGTGTTCACATTTTACGGACAAGTTTACATTGTCTCATTGAATGTTTGTAAGCATTGGAATATAAAGATGAGCACACGTGTTATTTAATGAAAGCTTATAGCTTACCTGATTTCAAATGAATTTTCAGGTACCAGGAAGGTTAAAATATAAATAGATATGTGACGACATGCTACACGTGACTTTATTAAAGTAATAATAAATCGAAGCACACTAAATTAAATAGACTACATTTTATTGAATTCAAAGAGTAAGATGAATGGCTCACTATAATTGTCGTCTGATGTACTAGTTTTGAACTACGATTATATCAAGGCTATATATAAATCCTTGATTATATCAATACCTCACGGAATTATATTTAGCTGTGTGTATATATTTTAGATATTTATGTATCCAGTTTATAGTGATCTATAGTGCCATGTGCATAACATTCATATGCTTTTATATCAATTTTACCATACATTTAAAGTGCATCAGCTACAAAATATATAAACAAAAATCTAAAGTGTGATTTTTTTTTTCTATTCAAGCATTGATGAAAAGTGAAATACTAATTCGCTTTTAGTATGCCACTGCTTGTGGACGTTTCGTCCCCGAGGGTATCACCAGCCCAGTAGTCAATACTTCGGTGTTGACATGGATATTAATAATGAGGTAATTTTTATTAATTTCCGGTTTACAAAACTTTGATTTTTTTCGAAAAACTAAGGATTTTCTTATTCCACGCATAGATTACCTTAGCCGTATTTGGCACAACGTTTTGGAATTTTGGATCCTCAATGCTCTTCAACTTTGCACTTGTTTGGCTTTATAAATATTTTGATATGAGCGTCACTGATGAGTCTTATGTAGACGAAACGCGCGTCTGGCGTACTAAACTATAATCCTGGTACCTTCGATAACTATTTACACCACTGGGTGGATGCCACTGCTGGTGGACGTTTCGTCCCCGAGGGTATCACCAGCCATCAATTTCTTTTAACGCAAAATTTAAAATAATTAACATTTATATGATATTTCATATATTTGTACCGTTATTTAAGAATTGAATGCTCTTTTTTGTAAATTTATTGGGGTGTAAAAGCGTTGACCGAAGTACATTTTGTATGAAGCGCGGAAGCGCTTCATACTTAAAATGTGCGCACGGTCAACGCTTTTACAACCCTGACTTTTGTAACTTTATAGGGACTGTCAGTCCCTATAAAGTTACAAAAAAAGCATTCAATACTTATAATTACATTTTTACCTATAGGATCATGAAAACACGCCTTTTATCAAGTTTTTATTTCATTTACCTGTGCACTTTATTGTGGGACCTCGTGTCATCATGAATGAAAAGTTGCATTGTGTAATGCAATTGATGAAGGGATATCACGAGATTGCTAGTTAGCCAATCAGAATAACGTTTTATAATGAAACATACATCTAATGTAATTATTAATCAATAATATCAAATTCCTTTATCTCAGAAGTATTATTTTAGCAATTCAAGCCAGACACAAGTCCTAACGCTCATATGACGGATCTATTCGAAGCTCATATACAGCCTTTTATAGATGTATACATGCAATGGGGATGTGCTGTATCACTAACATTCAAATACTGGGATATGTTCCATGAAGCAGAAGACATTTTTTCTGTCAAATGTAAAAGCAGCGCGAGCGGGAAATTGGTCACTTCCTTGAGATCGTCATCTCAAATATAACCTTATGTTTTTATAACCAACTGTACCAATTACTGAAGGTGGTTGCCAGTTTACATGCTCGATATGCTTCATCTTTCTGAGAATATTTGACCTTTTATATATGGCTACTTTGTTTTTAGACGGACCCATGGACATTTTAACAGTACATGAACCGACATGGCAACAGAAAAGACCGTTATAAAAGCCTCCAGGTGAACAGGTGGCACTGTAGGCATAATAAATCAAAAGGCACTTGTTAGGTGGACCCTTACTAGATATTTCGTAGAATCCCTTAGTCGTGAAATGCTGAAAAGGGCTGGAATTGCTGCAAATTATGCAAATTCACAATAGGAAACTAAACCAACAGCAATAAAAAGAGACGAAGAACATGTTATTGCCATTGTAAACCATCTGAATGATCCATCTCTGATCCCTTTGGTTTGAAATCCCATCCTCTATGTCTTATAAATGTATCTTCTAGGATGCATCATACAAGAGATCTTCGAGGTTCTTTGCTCAGAGCTGTCGAGGAAGGCTTGAACATGTCTAAACATTTTATCATTTGTGCTCTTTCTTTAAATCAGTCAAGGAGTTATATAGTCCAATACAAAAGTCAAAACTAAAAATATTTGAAAACATGACCATAAAAACAAATCTTGAATATAAATTGGAGGGACATACTTTCAGGTCACATAAATCCATCACTTGTATTTAGACGTGCCCTGATTTTGGCAAAATGCAGAGATGATGTTGCCATAGAGCATGTGCTGTCGCATTCCAATTTCCTTTTTTCAAGATGACGGCATCATGAGAAAATCATGCAAGTCGGATTTGGTGAAGCACTGAGTCAGACGTCTCTTGTGCACTTTCACTATTTTCCTTTGTGCCAATACTCACAACTTGCATCAGAGATGGTATGGTATTGGTTCAATGTATTTATGTTAAAAAATGTAAAACATTCGGTGACCTTGCAGCTGACTATCAAAAAATATGTTCCATAAATTTCTATAGCAGACATACTAGCAGATGTTTTTGCCATCTCAGACATTAACAACTCTATAAAGTCTGCTGAAAGGGAACGCCGTACAAAGACTACAGCTTCGACAAAAGTGTATTAGATTTTTGAGGGGAGAAGCATTCCTGACTCGAAAACTCTACAAATCCCCTATAATTCCACCTGATGTGACCTTTACGTAGACAGAACTTTGTAAATTCCAAAATTGTCCCAGTTATTTATACCAAAACTGTTAATGGCTGTTGTCACTTTTTTAGCACTCAAGAGGAGGCCGATACTCAATGCCTTAAACTTTGACACGAAGTTTATGGAAATGTAAAAATGCGAAAGAACAATCATACGGACCTCTAATACAAATGTGATTGCTCTGTGTGTTTGCCACTAAAAATATATGACACATACAAGCGAGATGGAGTGCAGATGAGGACAATAAGCAGTGTAAAGGATAGGCGGAGATTTTAAACCATTCACTATAACTATGTGTCTGTCTTTCCTTAACAATTTGAAAACTATTGTCTGCTATACATGCACTTACCGGATGCGACACAACTTCGTCTTTTTTTATATAGATATTTTGTAGATATACAAACTGTCGACAAAACTTCGAAGGACACGCACGGCTATTTCAGTGGTTTTAGAGTTTCGGTAATATTGACAAAGATGAAGCCCTTGTTTGGGCATGAAAGTTAATTTCAAAGCTTTATGATAAAAAAAATCTCTTTAAAACCGTTCCATCATAATAATTATTCAAGCTTGCCACCAGTACAGATGTAAGTTTAGTCAGGTTACCTCCCTGTGAGACGGCACTGAAATAGCATGTTTTACGTACTTCGTTTCAAACTAAAAATTTGGACCGCATTACACATTGCTAAACCCCTATCCTGTAACCTTTAGAATATGGTTGAGTGGAATTATTCATTACACCCCGTTTATTTTAAAGGACATATGTCAGCAGAACTCTTGTATGATCTTGTGTTTTCATTGAAGGGGAATATCTGCAGGTAAAAAAGTCATGTGTTTGTTCGCAACAAAACCTTACATGTTCGGAGCTTGGCATCTGTAAAGGATAAGAATTATGTAGAGATTTCAAATCCTGTTCCTTGACAGATGAACGAGAAGATACTCCTGGCATATTTCTGTTGTGTGGATCTCTTTGATTGGATTTTTGAATTGTAACTGTTTTCCAGGTATTGAGTTCTTTTTAGTTTTAATGAATGACATGATTGAGTTTATGCAAAATACACCGACATGATAGTAAGCTTCAGGTAAAAATAATATTGATCATTTATTGATGAGGTTGCATGTCAGTCGGCAAGGTAACTACTGTAAATTTAACAGATTATGCGTTAATCTTGTATAATAGAACAAATGTTTGAAAAATGCCAATTTCCAAAATAAATTCTTATTCATTTTTGTTTTACATTTTCCAGATAATTGATTGTCAATTGATTTGAAAAAATGTCTGTATCCGAAGTTTAACCAAAATTGTTGTATATGTCTTCAAATTTTGAGAGTATGGAAGAAAAAAAATACAAACAGAATTTGATCTTTGACCTTATTTTATGCAAAATATTCATCACATTTCTTTTTGAGGACATCGATATTCAAATAGTACTCATTTTCCCGAATCTAATGATATATATAGCCATATAGTATGTTTGACGATTAAATCTAAAAAAATATCGGGTCTGGTCACCTTACTATTTGATGGCATACGGTTTCATTAAATGCACACAAATAGACATATATATCTGACATGTAGTCAAGTTCATATGCTTGTATCTGAGTTAGAACGTCTTCCCCCGAGTTCTCACATATATAAACACATGTTATGGGAGAAGACTAGCATAGTATTGAAAATTATTGCACTTAATTTAACCTAGTTGAAACCTACATGAGTGTTTTAAAAAGCTATTTGAATAAAGAAAACACCACATACCATCAAAATGTCAAACATTTATATTACACTTTGTCAGAATATAAGACTACATTGCGAAAAAAAACCCAATAAGTTATACATTGAAGACGGAAAACTACGTGTTACATTTAAGGGTTATTTTGGAACTAGTATTAGAAATTATACGTCAATTATACATCATTTGATCAAAGAGAAAATATTACTATTGATTAATAATAAATGTTCATTAATTGCCAATTTAATCTGACAGATGCCAAAATTAAGACTCTCTTCGACAAACCTAATGTTTAAATTCCTTATATATTTAAATGGACAATCAATTCAATGAAAAGAGAAGAAGTGGTGATAAGTTTATTAAGGCAGCAACCATTTGATTTTCTGGGGGGGGGGGGGGGGCTATTGTTTTTTTTTCTGGACAAATTTTTTTTTTTTTTTTTTTTTTTTTTTTTTTTCAATTTTAGCATTACATATAGTCGCAGCTGAGGGTGAAACAAACAATTTTTTTTTCTCAGAATCAAAAACAAATTATTTTTTTCTCCAAAAACTGGAAACAAACTTTTTTTCCAAAATAAACCATAGCCCCCCCCCCGAAAATCAAATGGTTGCTGCCTAAATTCATATCCAAACTTAATTAAAAATCTTTCATGCATTTCTAGGACGAGAAAAAAATAACAATAAATACAAAAGGTAGGTTTTTGTGATAGAGTCCGTCCGAGGGGAAGGTCTGTGAAATTCGGACTGCCTTTGAAAAATAAGTGTGTATACGCGCGTTTGATGCAAATACAAACTTTCAAACTGGTATCTATGACTAGTTTGGAAAAGGATAGTAATTTTGACTTGCATGAAAGAGTTATTTTTAAAAGCACTCTAGCGTGACGGCACTCTTAACTAGGGTTCAGCGTTAACACCCCTATTTTGCTCGGACGAAGCTGCGTATTCATATATTCTGCACAACCAGAAGGATGTTCTACTTTTACAAGGGTTTTACAGCTGTAACTAATAAAAGGCAAGTTCGATTGAATTGTTTGTCTTTGTTGAGTTGTAGATAGAAACGAAAAGTGATACTTAAATTAATTTCGGCCTATCCCTTTCTGGTCCCCTTCATAAAATAGTTTGTTTCTTTTACTTGAACCTGTTTTGGGATCCATATTTGCAAATATAATTTTCATGCAGGGAATATGGTTTTCTGTCAATTGACAGCCTCTTGTGCTTTGTTTTCCATCAATTTTGATGTTTTAGCTTCGGTTCTGTGCCTCTGTATTAGTATATTCTATCTGTTCTGATTGTCTTAGTCCTTCCTACTGACCCTTCAGTATATATCTTGTTATGTTGTTTGTTATTCGATTTTCATTGTAATCTCAAGCTACCAATATTATTTTCTGAGTTAATTTTAGACTTTTTTTTTTATCTCTTTCCCTCTAGATATTGTATTTTTATTGAAGAATCGCATTTTCTATAAAAAAAAAAAGAAGAAAAAACTTACACCCATGGGAAGATCTTTTGTAAAAGGTCTTTTTAAAATCTGGGTATTCCAATCGTTAATCACTATGTCTCTCTAACGTATGCTTTCCACAATCTTCTCAAAATTCTGGTCAGTAAAGATTTACCAAACCCATTTGATCTAAAAAAATAAATACATCTAAAAGGAAGAAAAAAACCGTGCACTTCACCCTGACCCGGAGAGCTTATGTTTTACTATCCTCAATAACGGCATAGGCCCGGCAGAACTACTGAGTCACTGGAAGTGGCCCGGTTGGTGATAGAAAATGGGCGAAAATTAACTAAACCCATGAAACATGGAAGGATGAAAATGCAACATGTGTCTACTGCCACACTCCCTCTATCTTAATGGTCCAAATTCTCCACCATTGCAGCCTTCAATGCGACACTGGATCAACCCTGGGGTGTAAAAGAACTCAATACGATTTTCCATATTTTTTTCATCTCAATCGCGATCTGCGAATAGTTTTATTTCCCTCTGAAATACGAATTAACAGGTAACTGTGAAATGAGACAATGCATTTTGTTTCACTGAACAAATGTTTCTGTCAATTCGATATCACAAGCAAATCCCCTTTAAAAATAATGCAATATGTTATGTCAAACGTTTCTCTTGAAAATTCTGACACAGCCCACATTAGCCAGTTGTATGAAAATGATAATTGTGTTTATTTGGTATTGGTGTTTACGGTTTTATCACCGTGACTGAAAACCTAGGAGTCTATGGCCAACAAATTGTCGTATAATGGGATATGCCAATCCAGAATATTCATACTAAATTGGTACACATAGACCAATTCGAGGATTTGAATATTGATACAGATTAATCAATATAGGTACTCGCAGTATCGCAAGTATGTTAATAGCATTTGCAAAACAATTGTTCATGCACGTATACAGGAGTATCCTTAGATCATACTCGCCCTTTCTTGTAAAATAAAAAGTCATGTCCCCCCCTTTGTTTCCAATCATAGTTTTTTTCTTCTGTCTATGGAATCTTGACTATAAATTCATGAACTACATCAAAAATTCTTTGCATGGCGTCGCGCATCCATCCTACGTGAATTCGGACTGTAGCTTAAACTTTCATTGAGGTTTGATTCGGTTACAATATCAATTCATTTGGTAAGAATATTGTGTATTCTAATATTAATAATTTTTGGCATTTAGTTCTTTTGTGGGTACATGTTCTGTATGACACGGTAACATAAGGGAGATAGATATCTCAATCTTCTTCATTTTCACAATTTTTACATAAAAAATGCCTGTTCCTAGTCCAGAATATGACCGTTGTTATCCATTCGATTGATGTGTTTGAGCTTTTGATTTTGATAAAGGACTTTCCGTCTTGAATTTTCCTTCGAGTTCGGTATTTTTGTTATTCTACATTGACTACATTTGAAGGGTCTTTTGTAGTACTCTATTATACCGTTTGACTGCGGATGAAAGGGAGTTATTTTCAGTTTCGGCAATTTGCAATAGATTGCAAATACTACTTTGATTCGATCTCACGTCCCTGATCAGTATGTATACGACATGGCGTCCCAAAACGAGAAATAAATTCTCGTTACAAACTTGTTGGACACTGTCCGAACGCAAGGAAAGAGTTTGATGCTTCAGTCTACATGGTAAAGTAGCTGTTCTAATTAGTGTAATTGAGTTGATGGCGATGTATTCCTTCGGTCTGTTAACATTTCTATGTTGCATGGAAGATTTGCCTCTACCTGGGTCAGTTTTGTTTGATGGCATAATAGACCCCATCGTGTTAGTTTAAACATATTTATTTACAGTGGATTGGGAAACAAGTTATTGCAACTTATATTAATCCCTTTCCACTTTGCGGAAACACCACATCATGTTATGTCTGTTGTCATTCCTGACCAATAGAACCTTGCGCTAACGAGTTATATCGCTACTGATATGCCCAGCCGTTTTACGATCATGTAGAAGGCGCAAAATTTACCCCGATTTTTTTTGGTAGAACTAGTTGCTGATACGATGATCCATCACTGTTTTTCCATATTCTGTTAGAATATCACTAATTACCTCCAGTAACTCCCATTTTCTCATAGAACCGATAGTTCTGTCGTCATGTTATTATTGTTTTATTTCTGTTGCACTCCATTGTTTTGTGAGGTTTGATTCTTGAAAGTCAACCGAAGTGCTGACATTACGTATTTTGGAATTATGTTCTGTTTTGGTGGTAGTATCTATTGTGTTGACATGCATGGATATTACTGAAACAGGACAGTCAAATGAGTTATTATAAGTATTGCACAATAAACAATTATTTTCTTTACTTTAACGCTGTGGACGTTGAAATAGGGCGTCTATATTGCCATGCAATGTTCATGTTGTATTTGTTGTATCATTAGTGACAGGTACTAGAACATGTTCCCAACCCCTTATTCTGTCTGATAACTCTATTTTTAGTGCTTTCAAAATCACCACAGATTTCTCTTGTAACGAACGTTTGACAATACGCAGGAATATGAACAGTTACTTTGAAGTGTACTCTTGCGAATCGTTTATCCTACGTGGTTGAATTCAACCAAGGGAGAGCATTTTGTCTATTACAAATGCATTTCTTGACCAAAAAATGCCAAGTCTAAAATACCCGCCATACTACCTAGTTCTGTCACATACTGCCAATGGTTCTTTGTTAGTATTAATTAATGTTGAAGTAATTTTAATCAATTATGATTTGTCACGTTTTTATTCATCTTAATTTTCTTTTGAAATCAGCGTCACTACTGAGCCACTGTCAATCAACATATTAGTGACTTAACCACCAATTTTAACATAAGCAAACCAACTTATTTATCAAGAATGGAAGGGTGTTGAAACTGTACGTGATACTTTAATACTGTGTAACCCATTCCTCGAAATGACAGAAAGTCGGGCCATTAAACATTCATCCCGTTGTATTTCATGGTATTTGCTTTTCATTTGTGTCTAATTAAACCGAGAGCTCGTTAGCTTTTAAAGATTAACAGGGGTCTATTACCTTCGGTTTTGTTGTTCCCTTGAATAAAGTTTAAGAGAGTATTCCCTTTGTTTGTTACTTTGAATTTTGTATAGTTATTTGAACTTGTTTAAATGATATTACAATTTTTTTGTTGAATTGCCAAATATCAATTTTAAATTTGTGTGTTGCTAATTTTGCTTGCTTTTGTGTCATGTTTCATGATGACGAAATATTGATTCAGAATTTAAATTTCACGGCAATGTAAAGAATGTTGTGAAAAATTATTTTTCTTGAAAATGCTTATTTGAGTCAATAGTTTGGTCTCCTCAATCTCGGAAGTGATATTGTTTAGCTTCGAATTTTGTTTGTGTGCACCTTTTTTCATCCGTAAACGTCATTGAATTTATGAACTGTGAAGTTTGCAGTGGAAGTGTGTCGCTTGATATCTTCCGTGTAATAATAGCCCATCGTCTTTTAAATATGCAATTGCGTTTTACACTGTAAAATAACAAAGTGATTTTTAGCTATTTTCGACCGTGTAATATAAGGCCATTGTGAATAATCAAGCAAATAATGTGCTCCTAGCCACAGGATGAAGTTACAGAAGAAGAAGTCCCCGTTTGCCTTTCCCAATTCACTGATAAAAGATGATTAATTTTTACTGTACATTGTCTGCAGTGAATTGTATGAGTATATGTAGTATTTGCTATTTAAAGTTCAATATGATATATATTCGAAAATTCAGAAGAGAAACTTTTCACTTAAAAGATATGTACACTAAACAATTGTTGCGCAATATTTAAATTTCAATTTATCCATATCATATGTATTATATATGTATCTGATAATACTAAATAGAAAACTAAATAATGAGCAAAAAAGATCCCCATCAAAACAGTGGGTGATATCAGGTATCCAGAGGAGCAGAAACGCCAGTCCCCTACGTGGCAACCATTGTGTAATCTACGGCGCATAGAACATATAGCAGTAAACCTCTGAAGATTTTAATAAAATAAAGGAATTTCTTCAATAATTAGGTCCATGTAAGCTTGTTTTATAGTAAAATTATATGTTCGTTGTTGTTCTGCAGTTTGAATGTTGTGTCGACTTTTATATTATTTGATTGTGCGTTTCTCTGTAATGAATGTCCCTGTGTGTGTGTGTGTGTCTTGTATTTCTGTCACTTAATATTTTTGCGATATTTGTTTTTACATTTTCACAAAGCGGGAGCTTTTCAGCCATTAAACCAGATTCAACACACTTTTTTTCTTAAAATGTCCTGTACCTAGTCAGGAGTACGACAGTAGTTATCAAATAGTTCGTTTCTATGGGCGTTGGTGTTTGTTTTGTTGCACTTCAGTGTTCCTGTTGTTCCTATTGTTTCCCTCCTTAGTTGATATGTTTCTGTGGGTTTTGGTTTGTAACCCGAATTCTTTTTTTTTTTTCTCAATTGATTTATAACTTTTGAACACCGATATGCAGGTAGCCCAGTAGTATTTGAATTCCAGGATTTAGGTTGCTCTTTTGTGTAACCTACTTAAGTCAATGCATCTAAACAGTGTGATTCGACAAAAAAATGAATAGAATGTAGAATATGAAATAATTTTACACAGATGCAGGTGAAAATTATTTTTTGAAAATTTTCGAGAATTTTGTATTCACTGCATGATAAAAGCACTACTGGCTTTAGCTTTTTAAAGATATATAAAAAAAAGTATACGGTCACGATAGATTCTCAATCTGAATTGTATAATGAAAGTACTTCAGTTAACTGTTGATGTAGAATTTTCGCAGTGTTAGAAAGTAGTGAAAATTCTTAAAATGCTATCCTTATATCTTATGCACCAGTAAATATCGTGCCCCCTACAACCGTTACCTTTATTAAGCCTTTGAGATATATTCATTTTTATTTACGTGAAGCATTGGATGACTTGAAATATGCACGTTTTAAATCCTTATTGATTAATCAGATAGTAATGGACTTTTATGCGACAAACAGGCCAAATTAAAATAGTTATACTGAAGAATATATCATTCTGGTTTTTTTCTAGCTGAATGAAAGCAATAATAATTATCAACATTAAACTACACTGAGTTGCAAAACGTTGTAGGAAAACGAAAAGATATAGAATACTTAAAGTTAATGAAGCAGTTTATTGAATAGACATAATTATTTCTCATCAAATGTCCTGCTCAGGTCTCTAATGCCATTTTCCAGAACTTCCGCCATATTTTCCACCACCAACTCTTCCTCCACCACCTACACTTCCGCTTACACCACCCCCCAGACCACCATGTATACTACCGCCTCCACTACCACTTACACCTCCGGAAACTCCTCCTTTTAGTCCACCACTAACACTTCCTCCTTGTCCACCGGAAAGTCCTCCCCTAACAGCACCCCCAAGTTTGCCACTTACACCACCGGTAAGCCCTCCTCCACCTTCACTGGAAACTCCGCCACGAACACCACCTCCAAGGTTACCACTTAAACTACCGGACGATCCTCCTCCATGTCCACTTGAAACCCCTCCACGAACACCACCTCCAAGGTTACCACTTAAACTACCGGACGATCCTCCTCCTAGTCCACCAGAAACTCCACCTCCGATGTGACCAGATCCATCGCCACCACCACCACCACCTACAGGTTTAAAGTATTTAAATATTTGAACTGATTCCTATGATAAACGTAATTTGTAGACGGAAGTTTAAGAGTTTTTTGTATAAGTTTTTGCTGGATCTGATTATTATCAACCCCAAACTTAAAACTCTTTTATCTGATCTTTATTCCATTTTTACTAAATCAAAGTTTTAATGTTTTCAAAACTGTCACTGCGATTAAATGTTACAAAAGTATTCGATCTTTTTTGTTATGACATTGCCATAAAGGACTTCTAAATTAAAAAAAAATGAATAGTCGTTACTGCGGTCTTCATTTCAGTTGTCGTACTTTGATAGCATTCTAATATGATTTTGTTTGTTTTACATAAAACACCTTTGTCTCAATGAACGGGTGACACATGTGGAGCAGGATCTGCTTACCCTTCCGGAGCACCTGAGATCACCCCTAGTTTTTTGTGGGGTTCGTGTTGTTTATTCTTTAGTTTTCTATGTTATGTCATGTGTACTATTGTTTTTCTGTTTGTCCTTTTCATTTTTAGCCATGGCGTTGTCAGTTTGTTTTGGATTTATGAGTTTGACTGTCCCTTTGGTATCTTTCGTCCCTCTTTTAGTAGTCTCTTACCATATCCTGATCTTTTTCTTCTGTAATCTGTTCAAGAAAAAGAATACTTTTTTCAGTTGAATATGCAAGTGTTTTTAACATTGCTTGAATTTTCAGATCTTTTTAGAGTTTTTCTGAAATAGCGATAATTCGTTTTTGAAAATGTCGTGTCTTTAACTTAAAATGTAATAAACGATAAGCGAAAGATATCAGAGGAATATTGAAACATATAAGAATTGTTGCCATTTAAAAAAAATATGTTGATAAAATAAAGTACTTGTCTCTATAAATAATCAACACGTCAAAACATAAGTAAAGGGACAGGATTAAGCATGGCTTATTTAACCAAGTCGGCGACTATGATTAACTTTGTTTCTTATTATGTTTCTTACCTTGTTGTGCAGAAACACAAACAATCAAAACAGACAAAGCAACTATGAACTGCATTCTGAAATTATAATTTTGATTTCATTATATTGATTTTCGATAAAAAAAAAAAAAAAAATATGAAGATGTGGTATGATTGACAATGCTAGATTTAAAGCAGTGGTGAAGTGCTGGTAAAATGTCCATTATAAGTTAGTATTGATAAAAAAAATATTAAAAAAAGACCCTCGAACAAAAGGGATGTTAAGATCCCTGAGCCCGAGATAATCATTTTGCGTTGAATAACAATGAAAATGGCACAAACATGTTTATAAATATGAAAAAAATGAAGATGTTACGGTGTATTTTAATGTTTCTCCCCGAAATTCTACATCACTACAATCAAATTTAATTTTTTTGTTTTTTTTTTTAAATATGTGACATGGTGAACGTACTATTTCTATGACGAAATGCAACTAATTCAAAACTTAACAGTAATTGCATTCCGATGTTTGTGAAATAATGATGACCTTAAACTTTCCAACAAATCAATTTGATATTAAAACCTACCAATTATATACTAAGGAAATAAATGTGAAGAAAACCAAGATTATTATATTCAATAGGAGTGGTAGACTTTTTAATGAAGATTTTAATGTAGGAAATAATTCTATTGAATGTGTTAAACAATACAAATATCTTGCCATAGTCATCCAAAATACTGGAAACTTTAATGAAGCCAGAAAACAGTTATTCCAAAAAGGTCAAAAGGCCAGTTTTAAACTTTATAAAGATTTGAAATCATCAAATCCTCCTATTAAAACTCTTTTGCATCTATTTGATCACTGTATACAGCCAATTGTAACTTATGGTTGTGAAAATTGGGGTGTTATTAACATTACTCCTAAAAGGAAAAAATTATCCCTTTATGACATATTTAAAGATTGGGAGTTTGAGAAGCTAAATTTAAAATTTTGTAAGTATATTATTGGTGTTACAAAGATGTGCACAAATGTAGCAGTCCTGTCTGAACTGGGTAGATATCCTCTTTATATAAATTTGCTAACACATATGTTTATGTATTGGCATAGACTAGAGAATTCTCCATCTGATTTATTGAAAAGTGCTTATGCTGAGTTAAAAATGATTGAGAGTAAAGCTCAAACTAGCTCTAATAATTCTTGGCTCTCTAATATCATTTTCTACAGTGAAAAATTGGGTATTGACTTAAATATATGTAAAAATTTAGGCAAAAATAAATTTAAAAGTTTACTGAAAAAAAACAGCTTAAATAAAATTTTCAAAATGATTGGGAGAAAATGCGAGATTTTATTTACAGAATCAAGGCAAGTGGACACTTATTTTTCATTCGAAAGGTCATTTGACTACGAAAATTATTTAGATTTAAAACACCCACAAAAACATTTGTTAACAAAATACAGACTCAGCAATCACTGTTTAAGAATAGAAACTGGCAGACATGAACGAATTACCAATGTATGTGGTAAATATGAAATATTACCTCGACATGACAGGATATGTTTATATTGTAATTCAAATTGTATTGAAAATGAAATGCACTTTCTTCTGGAATGCCCTCTTTACAATAACCTCAGAAGAGATGTGACTGATTATATAAAAAAATACCCCAGTTTAGATAATTCAAACAGAAAAGATCTTTTTTCATGGATCATGATTAATGAAGATAGCAGATTTTTATCAATTTTATGTGCATACCTCGATAAAGGCATGCAACTTAGAAATCAGAAAATACTCTAAAACATATCAAAATTATCTCCCCTTGACCACTGATTCTTTCCTCATGCATTTGAATTATTATTTTATTATTTTATGTTTCTTTAATCACTCTGTAATGTTTATGTCATGTTGTAATTAATGTTATGCTCTTAATGGGCTATATAAAAATGATATCTGGATGGACTGACATAATAATTATGTACACAGGATCCGAATTACATAAAAGCATTATGCAATATTACATAGCTTTGGAAACACACAAGTTAAACTGCCAGATACTTAAAACAATGATTGCTATTAAATACACTTATTTTGACAATTTTGTCAAATTTAAAAAGATTATATGCATGCTCTTGTTATTATTAAAATTAACGAACAAATACTTATGTAGACCGGTATCACGAAAATGAACATATATTTTTTTTAAATTAAATAAATTTATAGATTTAATCAAATTTTACTTTAACTATACTGTCATTTATACATAGTTATCAAAAGAATCAGGATTATAATTAAATACGCCAAACGCGCGTTTCGTCTAATAGGACTCATCAGTGACGCTCAGATCAAAATGGTTTTAAAGCCAGACAAGTACAAAGTTGAAGAGCATTGAGGACCCAAAAATTCCAAAAAGTTGTGCCAAATACGGCTCCTGGGATTAGAAAATCCTTCGTTTTCCGATTTTTTTTTTTAAAGTTTTGTAATAGGAAATTACATACCTGGATTTTTGTGTGTGGTAATGGACTGTCCTTGGAGCTTATCTGACGAAGATGTTCCAGCGTCTTATTTATACCTGTCAACCAGACGTGTTGTTACTTTTTCTACAGGTTATGTTAGCCCACTACCTGTGTGGAAGTTACGGCCATGCGGAAATTTACAAATCTAGTCACTTAACGAGATGTCTTAAGATGTACAATTTGTGTTTTGCAACAGGAAACAATCATTACAGTTTATGTCAGAGTGTAAATTATACAATTTGTTTACTATTAATTTTAGAATTGCAAAAGTTGCAGATTTTTGAAAATACCCTTTTACTTCCGATATTTGTTAAATTTATTTTTTGCGTACACGAATCGGACGCACATTTTACTTAACTGTTTTAATATTTTCAAAACTGTCACAATGAATAAGTGTTAGAAGGAAAATACCAGCTGACAAGAGAACTGTTAAAATAATCGTAAGGACGTAAATTTTAAAAGACGTTATATTTTTTACTGAAAGTTATCAAACCGTTTAGGGAGAGAGTGAGGGTGTTCATTTTCTTTAGCTTAGATAAATTCGTTGAGAAGTTTGGAAACCTTATGAGGCAATGGTACTTTTTTCTTCTTTTTTATACGAGGTTATGAGGCTTAATGTCCCATTGATATCTTTATTTTCATTGTCCGACGACAATACAAGTATATATATATAGTAACCAAATGAAGTAATATAGCCGTTGTGGTCTATTGTGGTCAACGTGGTGATCGAGGGCGCACTACGTTTGTGCCCATTTGGGGATTAAAATGTTTTACGTTTGCGCGCAGCTTTTGATTACAATTGCGCGCATTCATTTTACAGGTAAACTCATTTAAAAATATAAATACAAATTAAATTAAATTATAATTGACAATATATTTTTTTTATTTTCATAATAAATATGACTATCAATAATTATTAATTTTGAAAAAAATAATTCAAGTTATTTTGTAAAAATACACCAAGGCACACACATCATGGAGTTTCGGCATGCACCGACATGTAAAATAATAAATTTATCAATACTTTAAACTTTAAGATTAGCTATATTTTAACATTTTTACATTTTATCTGTATATATTTCTAGGATTAAGTGCATGTGCATATATAAAACGGGCTTATCTTGCTCGAAATCCCACTTCCACCTCATCATTGGTAAGCAGGGGACTATAAGACTAACAGAATGAGTACTTAATATACATTTTGTACTTGTAAATAATTGAACAAATTATAAATAAATAAGTATTTTACCTGAGTTTACCTGTCAAAAAAATGCGCGCAAACGTAATGATTTTTGCGCGCAAATGTAATGGTAATGCGCGCAAACGTAATGCACCGGTGATCGAAACTGCAATTACGATCATCCCAATATGGCAGACGCAAATTCAGGTAAATTTTATATGGCCAATTTCTCAACTTTAACAACTTACTTTCAGATTTATATCATGTCTAGAAACATCTATGTAAGCATGGTCATTGAATGTTCTTTTCCGAAATGATAGAAAATTAACTAGAAGAACGAAAATCGAGATACAAAAAAAACCCCAAAACAACCCGATGATGATCGTAACTTCTATTTTTTTTTTTTATCAACGATGATAGTAACTTTTACTTAAGTTGATCGTAATCGTCTGTTCCAGCGAATCATTTTTTTTCATGAAAACAGTTGTCTGGTAGGCGAAAAGGGTACGTAATCAGCTATAGAGCTGTGATAATAATGAGGGACGATCACTGCCGGGGAAGGTAACGTCATATTAATTGGTATATGGGTAAGTGCACAGATAATGGTTCTAATTTTGTTTGTGAGATTTATTAATAATTGTATATTGAAATGCCTTAGAATTAACAACTTTGTATTGATATTATATATCTAATATACATATTGTACTGGACATATCATATTAGTGACCAGTTTGGTAAAATTTGAGATTTTTGTTTGTGGAACCAATTATAAATGTCATTTTTCTTGTATTGGTGTATAAACACAATATTCTATAAAAATAAATGTTTATGCTGATGAGAGCTTACTACTTCAGCATAACAGAAGTCATACCACTGTGTAATAATATACCTATTTCCACTCTGTTATAATTGTCCATTCATCTTTGAACAAATTCTCAGCGTTCCAATTGTCCAACACAGCAGGAAATGTCAGCTGACCATACGCAGTGCTGATTCTGTCTACTGGCCAACAATTGATACTGTCTGTTGTTAGCTTCTTTAAACTATCTGGACCTAAACATTTAACTTCTAGCTTTGACCAAATTCCAAATAATTCTGAAATCAAATTCACAAATTCTGCTTTGTTCTTCTATATTATTAAACGAGAAGACCTTATTTTGTGTGTCGCTTCTCTTCCTTCCCCAATAATAACGTTAACGGTACCAATTTTTCTGCACCAGATGCGCATTTCGACAATACATGTCTCTTCAGTGATGCTCGTGGCCAAAATATGTAAAATCCAAAGCTTATATAAAAGATGAAGAGCTATAATCCAAAAGTTCCAAAAAGTATAGCCAAATCCGTGAAAGGAATCAGAGCTTTGCATGAGGGAGTAACATTCCTTAATTTATAACAACTTTTGATATTTTGTAACAGCAAATTTAATAACACAAAAAATCCGTATTTTCATGCCAGTACCGGAGTACTGGCTACTGGGCTGGTGATACCCTCAGGGACTAACAGTCCACCAGCAGAGGCATCGACCCAGTGGTAGTAATAACATTAACGGTACCAATTTGTCTGCACCAGATGCACATTTCGACAATACATGTCTCTTCAGTGATGCTCGTGACCAAAATATTTAAAATCCAAAGCTTATATAAAAGGTGAAGAGCTATAATCCAAAAGTTCCAAAAAGTATAGCCAATTCCGTGAAAGGAATCAGAGCTTTGCATGAGGGAGATACATTCCTTAATTTATAATAATTTGTAATATTTTGTAACAGCAAATTTTATAACACAAAAAATCCGTAATTTCATGCCAGTACCGGAGTACTGGCTACTGGGCTGGTGATACCCTCGAGGACTAACAGTCCACCACAGAGGCATCGACCCAGTGGTAGTAATCACATTAACGGTACCAATTTTTCTGCACCAGATGCGCATTTCGACAATACATGTCTCTTCAGTGATGCTCATGGCCAAAATATGTAAAATCCAAAGCTTACATAAAAGATGAAGAGAAATAATCCAAAAGTTCCAAAAAGTATAGCCAAATCCGTGAAAGGAATCAGAGCTTTGCATGAGGGAGAAACATTCCTTAATTTATAATAATTTTTAATATTTTGTATTAGCAAATTTAATACCACAAAAAAATCCGTATTTTCATGCCAGTACCGGAGTACTGGCTACTGGGCTGGTGATACCCTCGGGGACTAACAGTCCACCAGCAGAGGCATCGACCCAGTGGTAGTAATAACATTAACGGTACCAATTTGTCTGCACCAGATGCGCATTTCGACAATACATGTCTCTTCAGTGATGCTCATGGCCAAAATATGTAAAATCCAAAGCTTACATAAAAGATGAAGAGAAATAATCCAAAAGTTCCAAAAAGTATAGCCAAATCCGTGAAAGGAATCAGAGCTTTGCATGAGGGAGAAACATTCCTTAATTTATAATAATTTGTAATATTTTGTAACAGAAAATTTAATAACACAAAAAAATCCGTATTTTCATGCCAGTACAGGAGTACTGGCTACTGGGCTGGTGATACCCTCGGGGACTAACAGTCCACCAGCAGAGGCATCAACCAAGTGATAGTAATAACATTAACGGTACCAATTTTCTGCATCAGATGCGCATTTCAATGCAATAAATTAATCATCATTTGTCATCTAACGAAGAAAAAGACGTCCGGATATTGTTTCCGTCATCATACCGACTTCTAAATCATGCACAAGACTTCCGATTTTAAACTTTAAGAGGGGTTACATGGTTATTTTCGTGCAACGTGTTTTGCAACTTTTTATTTCACGTGCAGCCGTAAAAAAAGGTTCGTTATTCATCGTGTTTTTCGTGAAATCGATAAAAAGATCAAGGTGCAAGCAAATTTTAATCGTTCATCGTGAAATGGCAATTTTGATTTCCCGTTTCTTCCAGGCAGATACCCCTCTTTAAACATAATTTTCATAATTACTCGGAGACAGGACAATTATTTTCGCGTCATTCTGCCTGTATACTATGATTATAATATAGCAGTGATCGCCGTTTTTCCGATTTGTCAGTCTACGTGTCCCTCAGATATATGTAGTCGAAGAAAAAAAAATAGGCATATGTATGATAATGAATTTACGACCCACAAGAAATCCCTCTGCAACAGTTAAACGATAATCAATGTTCGTCGCATTAATGATATAAATCATATGGACATACAGGCGTTAGTGGACTGGTTGGGTTAATATCGTTTGACATTTTGGGATGTAAAAGTACGCAGTCACGTCTAAATGTAATATTTGTTTTTACAGTTGTTGGATAAGATTAGAATCAATTATGGGCTACATATTGAAGTCTAACTTTACAACAACTTCACGAAACAAGTTCACCATCGGGGAACATATGAAAATAGAGGTGAAACACCATAAGTTATAATGCTTCGTCTGAAAATCAGTGCGACATTGTTAAATTTGCATATTTGTGTTAGCATTTTTTTTTGTTTTTCCTTCCACGTGTTAACAACCAAACTTATTGGATATGGTGGCGACACCGCCTGCATTAATTGTAATAAGCGCCCTATACAATTCGACCAATGAGACTATGTGAAATATAAACTATCTATTATCGAGTGATGTTTTTCCTCGCCGGCTGTCTCTAAGGTCGAACCACTATACACGATGTATCATGGCACGTAGATCAGCTGTTTTTGTTGAAAAAAGAAATGGAAGACAGTATTTCAAAATTGATTATAGCACAATACTAGTAAAACAATAGCGGGATGTGTAAGTACCGAGTCACGTCATATGTATACAATAAAAAAAATGGACAAAACTATAAAGGTTAAAAATATACCAGGAAAAAACAAGAAAACTTTTATTATAAACAAAATCAGAACTAAGAATATATGCTTCAAGACCATCACGTATTATTTGTGAAGTTGGTACGGAATTTTTATCAAAAATGTCTTAGCATCTTCGATGAGATTTATTTAAGGATTATCTACCCCTCTGTTGATTCAATGCTAAACATACGGAGATTTTATAGAAAATCCATTGAAGCTTGGACTTCAATATGCTGTCAAACTGAAAGCCTATTCAGATAATCCTGCCTACAGCTGTGTTTTTAATCCAATTTTATATATGAAGATAATTTTGCAAAACATGAAAATAAAATTTCTCCGTTAGGTATACGTTTAAAACCACATTTAGCTTCTTTTGATTTAAAATCTGTTGCTCAAATAAAAACTTGCAAATGTCCTCCGTGGGAACTTCCCAAACCAAAAATGATATTTGATCTCCTTGAACACAATAAAAATAAAACAAATCCTCTTTTTATTCAGCAACACTGTGCTTAAATTAAAGCCAATTATTAAGATTTTTCAACTGTCTTTACTGATGGATCAAAAGATGGTGACAGAGTTGCATCTGCTACTGTCTTCAGGGACAGAGCTGCAACTCTCCGTTTGCAATCTGATGCATCCATCTTTACTGCTGAAGCGGAAGCTTTGAAATTTATTGCTCCTTCAAATAAATTCAAATTTATTGTATGTTCTGATTCACTTTCATGCTTACAAAATACTAAAAAAAAAGTTATATGTAATGAGGAATTTTAAAATTCTTCTTAAAGAAATAATATTTCTATGGGTGCCGAGTCATGTTGGAATCCTTGGAAACACAGCTGTAGACCTCGAGGCATAGAATGCCCTGGGTGACCCTTTATCTAACTGTGATATACCATATACCGATTTTAAATCTAATATTAGAGATCATGTTTTTAATATATTGAAAAATGAATGGAGTAAAAAAAAATGATAATAAATTACATGAAATTAAACCTAATTTAGGAAAACCTTTCAATAATTTTATGTGCAGTAAAGATCAGAGTGTTATTTCTAGATGTCGTTTAGTCATACTAGAATAAAACACGAATATCTTTTGAAAAATGAAGTAGAACCACAATGTATACCTTGTAACTGCAAGTACATTATTAAACATGTTCTAACTAATTGCATTGACTTTGCTGATATTCGTAGGAAGCATTTCAATGTCAATAATATGTATAATTTATTTAATAATGTTCCATTTACAAATACTGTTGCATTCTTAAAAGAAATTGGAATTTTTCATAAAATTCAAAAATGTTATCATATTTAAATCGATTTTAATTTTTATCACGTTATCTTACTGTTCATTTTTATTTGTAAATAATCAATTTGCTTTAGTCTAAAACTTTAGTTTATTGAAGGACCTTTTGTCTTATTTTAAAAATATGCTTTAAATTGTAAAAATATTCGAATAAGCCCTCGCCGCGATATAGCCTTTTTGTGCTAATGTGGCGTAAAGCAACCAACAATCAATAGAAAATCCATTGCCTTTCCCCTTATTCTCTCATATTTAGCAATTCGATGCTTTGTTTGATAGATAGAGGACTAATGCATGCAGTGCTAGCACTGATTTCCTTTAAACAAGTTTATATATTTAGATATTGTTGAAATCAAATATTTATAAATATTGACCAATTCAAGTACATCTTTGAGGGTGCGCCCGAATTGCCTGATTTAGCACGAGGTATTTTGAAATTTAAAGGTTGTTTAGGACGTTTTGACAACAATAAACACTAGCACATCATATAAAAAAAGTAAGTAATCTATATTCTGAATTTTATAACAAATTCTCTATATTAAATCCTGTCGATTTTCTACAAAAATTTGGTTTTATCTACCACAAAATCCCCTTTTTCTATTGAATGCAATGATACAATGAATATTAATGCTTTATACGAAGTTGCCCCTTAGTATATGTACACAATGGTTCATCTCTATTATTCGTTATCTACTGTTTTTGGTAATATTGCAGTTTTAAAATTTCGTAATTACATGGCTACAGAAGGGATCATAAACCTTAAAGAAAAAGGACGAGACATTCTTTAACATAACCCTGGTTCATAAAATTTCTGGTTATACACTGATGACGTTTTGTGAAGTCCCGAGTAGCAACTGCAAGCATCTCTTGAGTTCTGAATGTAATGAATGACCAATGCATGCATATTTACTTCTCTCAACTAAGTACCCTTTGTACGATTTGTCCCCCTTTCATTATGAATCCACCAGGCAAGATCGACATATCATATGTCATTCAGTAATTGTTGAAAGAAAACTGCTTATAATCTCAATTGATACGATATTCCCGTGCTTGCATTTCCTATCATGTTTTTATCCAAACGTTTTTCTCTGCATTGACAACCTTGATTCTGCTTACAACACATGAAATTAAAGATATTTCTATATACATGTAATGACAATAATCGAATGATCTTGATGAATATTTACTGTTAAGTTTTGTTATCAATAACGATTCAATTGATTTTAACGAAAGAATATAAGAATAAGTTTCAAATCTATACTTACCAGTGTGCAGCTGACATCCTTTTCGAAAACTTGGATAATATATTAAGATCCCACGATTTATTATGAGAAAAACACACACTTATTTAAGTTATGTCCAGAAGAACAAAATTTGCGCATAGGTAATTCCACTAACTATTCGGTGTGTTTGTGTCGTATTTATACTGTAAAAGGATGCACTCGATTAAAATCCATTGATTCGCTCCAAAAAGTTTCCTTTTGTTTTCAAGTCTTTATTCTTAAATTATTTGTTAGTATGAAATATTTGATGTGTTCATTAATTAATGTGTATATTTTGTATTTGTTTTGGAGAAGATGTTATTAAGTTGTAAAACTTGTGTCTGATCCTTTTGTCATTTTGACTAATAAATAAAATTGAGAATGGAAATGGGGAATGTGTCAAACCCGACCAAATAAAAAACAACAGCAGAGGGTCACCAACAGGTCTTCAATTTAGCGAGAAATTCCCGCACCCGGAGGCGTCCCTCAGCTGGCCCCTTAACAAATATATACTAGTCCAGTGATAATGAACGCCATACTAATTTCCAAATTGTACACAAGAAACTAAAATTAAAATAATACAAGACTAACAAAGGCCAGAGGCTCCTGACTTGGGACAGGCGCAAAAATGCGGCGGGGTTAAACATGTTTGTGAGATCTCAACCCTCCCCTATACCTCTAACCAATGTAGAAAAGTAAACGCATAACAATACGCACATTAAAATTCAGTTCAAGAGAAGTCCGAGTCTGATGTCAGAAGATGTAACCAAAGAAAATAAACAAAATGACAATAATACATAAAAAACAACAGACTACTAGCAGTTAACTGACATGCCAGCTCCAGACGTCAATTAAACTGACTGAAAGATTATGATTTCATCATATGAACATCAGGCACAATCCTTCCCGTTAGGGGTTTAGTATCATACCATCATAACATATATGAGAAGAACATAACCCGTGTCATGCCAATAACTGTTTTTAGAATAAATGTGTTTAGTTCCGATGCAAAGACCTTATCAGTGCCTCAATATTAACGCCAAAATATGCAATCTTTAATGACTTGACAACAGTATCGTAATTATATCCTTTCTTAATAAGTCTATTCAAAGGTTTTGTAAGTTTCTGAGGTGAATACTGACATCTTTGTGCTTTATAAAGAAGATATCCATAAAAAATTGGATGTGAAATACCTGAACGTATTAGAAGTCTGCATGTTGAGCTATATTTACGAATGATGTCTTTATACCGATGATACAATTTAGTAAATGTTTTGACTAGTTTGTGATATTGAAAACCCTGGTGTAATAATTTTTCAGTAATACATAAATTTCTCTCGTTAAAATCTAAAACATTGTTACATACACGAGCGAATCGTACAAGTTGAGATATATAAACACCGTAAGATGGTGACAAGGGAACGTCACCATCTAAAAACGGATAATTAACGATAGGAAATGAAAAATCATCCCTTTTATCATAAATTTTAGTATTCAGCTTTCCATTAGTGATATATATATATCAAGATCGAGAAAAGGGCAGTGGTCATTGTTAGTATTAGCTTTATTTAAAGTAAGTTCAACAGGATAAATTTCACTAATATACATACTGAAGTCGTCATTATTGAGAGCCAAAATATCATCCAAATATCTAAAAGTATTATTAAATTTGTTTATCAGATGTTGTTTCGATGGGTCTTTGCTTATTTTTGTCATAAATTGTAACTCATAACAATACAAAAACAGGTCCGCAATAAGTGGTGCACAATTAGTCCCCATTGGAATTCCGATAATCTGACGATATACGGAATCCCCAAAGCGAACAAAAAAAATGTTATCTAGTAAAAATTCAAGGGCATATATAGTATCAAAGCATGTCCAATTAACATAGTTTTTTTTGTTTATTGCTACTAAAAAATGACCTAAAAGAGTTTGAACATATATATTCACATTCTGATTTTTTGAATGCCCATTTAATTAGGTGTGTGAATTTTTTCTTAATGAGAATGTGAGGCAATGTGGTATACAGGGTAGAAAAATCAAAACTTTGAACAGATTCAAAATCACCAATATAAGCATGCAATTTATCAAGTACTTCCAACGAGTTCTTGACACTCCAAAAGTAATTTATTCCACTATTTTCGAAGGCCTTATTTGAACAATTTATTATCAGGTTTTTAATTGTACCAAGTGTGCTGGTAAGAAGAATAGACAATTTAGTAGTTGAACAATGGCTTGAAGACGAAATAAATCTATATTTGTAAGGGGTTTTGTGTAGCTTCGGAAGCCAATACATAGTTGGGACTTTCATTGTATTTGGCTCTGCTTGTAAAGCGGTGGCTAAAAGTTTATGTTTGTTACAGATTTCGTTTTCTGAAAATGGAGTCAGTTGGAATGTTGGTGAATTGGTGATTTCCTTTTTCAGAACCTCAATGTAAAATTTACGTCAAACAATAATAATATTATTAGCAGCTTTATCGGCCGGGACAAAAACAAATTCCTTGGCTAGTTCTTTTAGTTTATGTTTGATACGAGAAATAGGTTTATTGTGGTTATTGTTTATAGTAAAATGTTCTTTAAAATGTTGAATACTTATATCAACTATCTTCATTACTGAATTAAAAAAAGAGTCCAAAGATTTTTTGTCAGCTTTTTTCCCGTTTTATCCATTTCATACAGTAAGTATGGAGTGAGTCGTGGATGATATTACGACACTCATTCCAATTAATAATTGACGGGGGACGATATTTAGGTCCTTTACTGAGGAATGATTTTAACTCTCGGTCTTGAACGATGTTAAGATCTCCTGTTATGACATGGGAAATGGGTCCATAAATATATTCGGAATTACTGCAATTACATGAAGTAGGTGTATTTTCACTGATATTAACATCTTTACACAATTGACTATAATTAAACACAAATTTCCGGGTAGATTTCTTGTAAATATAACAAATAAGAGGTAGCTCAGTATTGTCAAAATATCCAGGAATTTGTTCTTTAACAGAATGGTCGTTAAATATACCGGCAATATTTACAAAATCAAAGCCTTTATTGACATACTTAATTTTAATAAAATGTTTTTCATGATCTTCAGGGCGATCAATTTTGGGAAATAATTTAGAATAACAATATGCCATAATAATTTGAACAATTTCATACTTAGGACTGCTATATGAAATTGTGTTGCAATCCTCCAAAATTTTATTTAACTTATTAACCGGTAACGAACAGATTTTTGTTAACAGATAGAATGAAATTCAAAACAGTGTAGCTATGGCCATTGATTGACACATTAAAATCATCCATTGACTGGGACAATTTACGTGAACGTTTGTCTGTAACGACCACTGTTCACGACGTACCTACGATAGACATTTAAACTGTGGGGTCACCAAAGGTTTCTTAACGCCTTTAATTATAAAATAATTCGAAAAATTAATCAGGAATAACCTTTGTGTTTTGATTTGATAATTGATATAAATCAAAATATCGTGTTATTTCTAATTAATTTTTCGAATTACTTTATTTAGGTGTTGAGAACCTTTGGTGACCCCATCGTTTAAGTGTCTTTAAAAAGTACATAGTGAGCATTGGTCGTTACATGCAAACGTTCACCTAAATTGTCCCAGTCAATGGATGATTTTAATGTGTCAATCAATGGCCACAGCTACACTGTTTTGAATTTCATTCTAATGTCTGCCGTTGTTTTTTGAAATAGAAATTAGGTCCGAAATATTGGTATGATTGGCCCGAAATTTTCTTTGATTGCGATTTGTTCTACGACCGTGAGAACGTGTTTTACGAACAGTTTTAGAAACTATATCCAAAATGTTAACGGAATTGGTTCTAGATATATTACCAATTCCCATGATATTATCATTTAGACCGAGAGGGTAAACTGTCTGTAATTTTTTAATCCAATTTAATTCAATTATTTTCCGTGATCGTACAAACTTTGAATGCGATTCACCAGGCTGCTTATTTACTACTTCTAAAGGTTGAACTGCTAAATATTTAAAAGGATGGTTGTGCTTCTTAAGGTGTTGGTAAATGATACTTTTGAATTTATTGGGTCTTTTAAAACGATACAGATGTTCTTGAGTGCGTTTAGATAAATATCGTCCAGTTTCTCCTACGTACTGAATACCACACCCCGGTTTGTTTCATGTGAGTAAATAAATAATACTGTTTGTTTTTCAAGTTATATCAGTTTCAAAATTTAAAGAAAATGTGCGACCATAAAAACGTGGACCTTACCGTATTGTTGGTGGAAAGACGGGGACATGTAAGTCATTTTTTGGCATGACACTTATCGATAGAAGGGTAACCACGATTTTTATTGTTAAAAACGTTAGCGATGGTAGTAATGCTTTTTAATAAAATATGTTTAAACTATTTCCTATCATGATTTTCTTGATAGCGGACTGCTGCTCACAAGGAAGGTATTAAACCAAGAGTTCCAACTGGTGAAGTTGAAATCATCCCTTTGTAAATTTTACGGACGCCATCACGAGTTGGTTGACCGTTATGGAAACGTTTCACAAATGATATAGTATATGATGATATGTTCCTTACGTCATAACTACAATCCCCTTCCCTTTCATGAATGTGACCTACCGAATTAGAAAATTTACCGGATTTGTTATAACATAAGCAACACGACTGGTGCCACATGTGGAGCAGGATCTGGTTACCTTTCCGGAACCCCTGAGATCACCCCTAGTTTTTTGGTCGGGTTCGTGTTGCTTATTCTTTAGTTTTCTATATGTTGTGTCATGTGTTCTATTGTTTGTCTGTTTGTATTTTTTATTTTTAGCCAGGCGTTGATAGTTTATTTTCGATTTATGTGCTTCACTGTCCCTCTGGTATCTTTCGTCCCTCTTTTATAACCTTTCTGGAGATATTGTTCATATAACTGAGTTTCTTTATACTAAAATCCATGTTTTACTGTTTAATTGTAAATGTAGCCATTACAATATAGTCACATTTTTTTAATTTGATTTGAATTCTGAATATACATATTGATGTTTTTAATCTAAATTTTGTTAATCAAATACTTTCTCGACTACTTGTGCAATCTTGAATGATGCAAAACTGGCCAAATGGAAACAGTTATAATGAAGAATATTTAATTATATGTCTAGCTGTATGAAAGCTTCTGTAAATGAATACTATCACCATTTAACTGTACAGCGTTAAAAAAATCTTCTAACAAAACGAAATCAAAGCATGAATGAACTTATTTATTTAATAAGAAGTCATATATGGGTTTTTAGTGCCACTTTCCGGAACTTCCACCCCATTTTCCAGATTTGCCGCCATATTTTCCACCACCAACTCTTCCGCTTACACCACCGCCTAGACCACCATGTATTCTACCACCTTGTCTGCCACTTACACCTCCGGAAATTCCTCCTCCAAGTCCACCACTTATACTACTTCCATGTCCACCGGAAAGTCCTCCTCTAACAGCACCCCCAAGTTTGCCACTTACACCACCGGAAAGTCCTCCTCCATGTCCACTTGAAACCCCTCCACGAACACCACCTCCAAGGCTACCTCTTACACCACCGGCAAGTCCTCCTCCATGTCCACCTGAAACCCCTCCACGAACACCACCTCCAAGGTTACCTCTTATACTGCCAGAAAGTCCTCCTCCATGTCCACCTGAAACACCTCCACGAATACCACCGCCGAGTTTGCCACTTACACCACCGGACAATCTTCCACCAAGTCCACCAGATAGTCCTCCTCCAGCTCCACCTCCAATGTGACCAGATCCACCACCACCACTACCTATAGTTAAAAGTATTTAAATATTTGATCTGATTCCTCTGATATAAAGACAACAGTTTAAAGGTGTTCTTTATTGTATAAGTGTTTTTGCAGAATCTTGTTATTATCAACCCAAAGCTAAACTGTTTTATTTCATTGTTTTAATTTATCATAAATCGTGTAAAAAAGCCATGTTTAAATGTTTTCAAAACTGTCACAAATTTAACGAGTGATTAACACGCTCTATGGTACACATGCTAACCTTAATAGTAATGTTAAAATCGAAGTGGCAATATGCCATGAGTTGAAAACGTTTTATTGGAAGTGACATTTTAAAGGAAAATTCAATTTATTTTCTTCCAAGAATTTTATGTCCATAGCCTCTGTATTTCGTTATATTTTTGCTTCGCAATGATTGTATACGTTCTTTGCAAATTCTTCACTAGATTTAGAAAAATCAACTCTACGCCATTTTTTTAATTTATATTTCTCGTTGAATGTAGAATCCTAGCGCAATTTAGAAGATACCTGTATCGTATTTAAATCTTCAACGGCATCAATTGGTGATTTGGTTGACGCAAATTAAGTTTACTGGCGACGCGTTATCGGCGCCAGTAAACGGGTATTTACATATTTAAAAACTTATTTAAACTCATTTAATGCTTTAAGTGGCAAGAAACATGAAGTTATGCAGAGTAGTCAATGTGATCTTCTGAATCACTTGCCATTTAGCATTCAAATATGATTTTGTTTATTTTACATATAATACAATGTTTCCTCTTATAGTTGATAGTTTTGTTTTGTGACCCTGATTTGTTTCAGTTAAATCGATTTATGACTATTGAACAGCGGTATATTACTTTTGCTTTTATTAATTATATTTCCCAAATAACTGGTTTACATTTATAAAGGAATCTCTTACCATATCCAGATCTCTTTCTTCTGTATTCTGTTGAAGAAAAGAATAAAAAACAAACTCGTCATAGTTATCAGGATTGAAACGCCAGACACGCGTTTCGTCTACAGTGACGCTCGAATTTAAAAAAGTTAAAAAGGCCAAATAAAGTACGCAGTCGAAGAACATTGAGGACCAGCAGTTCCTAAAAGTTTTGCTAAATACATCTAAGATGATATATTCCTGAGGTAGAAAAGCCTTAGTATTTAATGACCATATCAAGGATAATTCATGTCAACACAGAAGTGCTGACTCAAGTTTGGTG
Organism: Mytilus edulis; assembly: GCA_019925275.1. NCBI lineage: Eukaryota > Metazoa > Mollusca > Bivalvia > Mytilida > Mytilidae > Mytilus > Mytilus edulis. The sequence goes on along the minus strand of CM034355.1, from coordinate 27,552,182 downwards.
TCTTTGAGCTTTTATTTGGTCATTTGTTGAATCTTCCTTGGAGCTTGGTATTTTTATTACTTCACTTTTTTAACCAGTATGTAAATCTTCAAATCTTTGAATCTTCCTTGGAGCTCGAAAACCGTTACTTTACTTTTTTAAATAGTATGTGAATCTTCAAATCTTTGAATCTCCTTGAAGCTTGGTATTTTTGTTACTTCACTTTTTAAACCAGTATGTAAATATTCAAATATTTGAGAATTTTTGCAATGTTCATTTTTCTTTTTGAAAATTTGATGACTTTACATATACTATAATGAAAACTTTTTGAAATTTTTGACCTTTTATTGTAAATAGATTAAGTACTATCGCATGTGTAAAGAATCCACAAGGCAGACACATTATTAAATGATTTGATTCAGAATGGCTTCTTTTGAATTCTTTACAATGATGAACCAAGTTTCAAATTATGTTTCTTACCTTGCCTGTAGTCTTGTTGTGCAGAAACACAAACAACCAAAAGGCACAAAGCAACTATGAACTGCATTCTGAAATTATAATTTAGATTCCGTTTACACAGATTTTATATATAAAAATATGGAGATTTGGTTTAATTGTCGATGATATGTTGAAGGCAATTTGTTTAATATTTAGACTTAATTGTGAATAAATGAAGATGTATTTCAATATTCCCCCTGAACTTTACAAAACTTAAATATAAAATGGATTTATTTCTTTAAATGTGTTATAGTTTATAGTTACAGGGTAAATATGAATGCACGCTACTACTTGGATTTTGTTGTATCATCAAATAATGAAAACCTTCAACTTGTCGACAAATCAATTATATATATAAACTTACATATATTATTATTCGAATTACCAAAAAATGATATATGGGCGGACTGACATAACCCTAGCCCGAAATATATACTGAGAATCCAAATTATATAAAATATTATCTGGACTAAAAAAATATGTACATAAGATAAGACCAGAATAATGACATTTGACATAGCTTTGATCATCAAAATTATTCTCTGAAATAATGATTGCGTGAATATATATATATACAACTCGTCTAAACATCAACCCAACAATTTATTCTTCCCTCGCCGGGATCCGAACCCATGCTACTGAGATATCGTGACACCAAATCGCCTGCACTGTAACCGCCCCGCTAGACCCCACGACCACCTGGGCTTCATAAAAATGAAGCTTTCGGTGGCCGGGTGTTACCTTTCCATGTCAGTTTCATTCTAGCGTCGTACTACAGTATATGATATATAAGGCATGGAGATGTTATTTTTACTGATCAGCTTAATTATCTATAGTAAAGGATCCTACAAATTAATGTAAGATACAGTCACAGAAAATAATTATATTTATAAGTACGTCTGAGCCAGTGACAACTCTACAACAGATTTATCCATCGGATCACCTGCAGTGTACATTATTTATATACAACTCGTCCAAACATCAACCCAGCAATGTAAGATCTTTGTTCTAGTCTATAAACTTACCTTATTTTGCTGCGGTAGAGTACTTTCCTTGAAGCTTTTCTGATCAAGATATTGTGTAGCTACCTATTTTATACCATTCGACCAGACTAGTGGTTACTTTTTCTGCAGGTTTCGTGCTCTCACTACCAGTGTGGAAGTTACGGCCATGCGGAAATTTACAAACCTCGTTAATTAACGAGATGTCGTACAATGAACATTTTGTGTTTTGCAACAGGAAACAATAATTACATTTTATGTTTAAGTGCAAATTACACAATTTGTTTACTATTAATTTTTTTAATTTGTGAAAGTTGCAGAATTTTGAAAATCCCCATTTACTTCAATATTCGCCCTAGTACGTTTTTGCTACACGAATAGAAAAAACATATCTAACTTAACCACTGTACATTAAACAACAATTAAAAACAAACAATTTCAAATTCCGTTTCAATTTTTTAGTAATATAACTATATAAACCAGTGTAAATTCGCTCTCCATTCTATGTAAGTATAGTATTTGCAATTAAGTTTTCGGTGTGAGCCAAGGCTCCATGTTGAAGACCGTACTTTGACGTATAATGGTTTACTTTTACAAATTGTAACTTGGATAAAGAGTTGTCCTATTGGAACTCGTCCCACATCTTTTTATATCTATTAACGCAAGTATAACAAAGTTATTTGATATCAGTTATAACGATAATCCAATCTTGCCATTATAATTAGGGTTTTAGTTTACAAATTTCTAAAGATGCTGATGTTACAATATATAGCTGTTGTTAAGCGATTGCTAATCTCAAATTGCATGAAGGTTAAATATCGTAGAAATAATTCACTGTGCATTAGGGGGATGCCTTTTAAAATATATTGATTAATTCCAAAATGAGAAGAAAGTGAACAAAAAATGTTTCTATTGAAAATGTTATTTTAAAGAAATTTAAAATCAAAGATACTTTTTCTTCATGTTATTCGTGAATGTTTCTGTTTGGATTTATACACTTGAATTATTGTTTGTCTCAAGAGAGAGAGAAAATAACATTCCTCATTAGACGATTGATTGATGCCAAATATTTATGCCCTTTGAAAACCTTAATTTGAGGGAATAGGAATTTCGACTTCTTTATATGATACGTGGTTAAAACTATACATGTATACTTTCAAATTTAACTGAATAAACCTTCCTTTTTATTTTAGGATGAATGTGTTTGCTTGTTATCGGTATGTCTACTAAGTTATACATCTTCGGATTTCAAATATTTAGCTTTGAGCGTTCCTGATGAAGGTAAATCCAGAAAAGAGCTTCGGACGCAAGAAATTATTAAACGTGTTCTTTTCAATTTTTTTTTACATCTCTGGGTCGATACCTCTACTGGTGGACTATCAGTCCCCTATGATATCATCAGCTCAGTAGTCAATATTTCGGTACTGACATGATTTAACAAACTTTACTAAAATTGTCCGTTTATAAATTTTAAATTATTAAAAAAAACTAAGGTTTTTCAGGCAATTATTAAAGAACTAAGGTTTCAACTCCCTCAGGTAAAAGAATTTGGCTATTTATTTAAGTTTTGTTTTACATATAGCTTTTCAACGGTTTCGGGATTTATACATCTTCGGATTTCAAGTGTTTGGCTTTTAGCGTTCCTGGTGAAGGTAAATCCAGAAAAGCAGTTCGGACGCAAGAAATTATTAAACGTGTTGTTTTCAATTTTTTTTATAATGTGTTCTTAGTTTTATTTTTATTTCAGTTTAATTATAAAAAGTGCAATGGTACGATCGGGAACATTAAATGCGACGTCCGTGTAAAAAAGAGAAGAAAAATTTTCATTTTTTGTCGGTTAATATTGTTAAGTATTTCAGAGAGAAAAGACGCGTTACGGTATGTAAATATAACGGAATTTGATGAGACTGTCATCAAAGTGAGAGGTTTAGCGCTAGAGAATCAGATTTAATCCACCATTTTCTACATTTGAAAATGCCTGTACCAAGTCAGGAATATGTCAGTTCTTGTCCATTCGTTTTTGATATGTTTTGTTATTTGATTTTGCCATGTGATTACGGACTTTCCGAATTGATTTTCCTCTAAGTTCAGTATGTTTGTGATTATGGACTTTCCGAATAGATTTTCCTCTAAGTTCAGTATTTTATTTTTGTGATTTTACTTTTTACTGCAAATTCCTACCTAAGAATATGACAAGTTGTTTTTCATTCGTTCCCTTCACACTCCCCATTCCATGCACTTGCATAGTTGGATGAATTATAATATTCTTCAACAAATAACAACCAGTCAATTAAGAGATTACTGTATTGTATTTGAAGCTTTAAGGACTTCCATCGGAAGTTTTACTGTCGCAAATTTAGTTTACCTGGTGTCGCGTAGCCGGGTATTTGCAGTAAAACTACCGGTGGACGTCCGCAAAGCTTCAAATACAATACAGTTAGTTATCTCTATTCTAATGCAAAACAAGTTCATAATTAAATTTCAATCATTATTTCAGTGTAAAATCTTCATAGTTCATTTAAGAAAATTCCACGAAAAGTTGTTATCTTCTTTGGTCCCCACACTAGGTGACGTCAAAGGTATGCTTCTGGCATCAAACATAAATACCGGGCGATTTCTTGCTTCTGTGCCGCTTCAGAATGTAATAAAATTTGAAAAAAGATTTTTCGGTGCAACATGTGAGTTTTTTGGCTTATTATTGTAGAAATTACATGTCAATACATTCAGCAATTCAAAATGTCGGCTTCCTCAGTTACAGACAAGGAAATAGAGAATGTCATCCAATCAGAACCATTGATACAAAAGTACTGCATTAGAATCAATAACAGCGGCCCCGCTACCGTATCAGGTAGATTATGGCACATAACATGAATAAAGGCAACAGTAGTATACCGCTAATGTGTCGAAAACTTTAATTTGAAATTAAAATTAAAAAAGATCCCATTATAGGTAACATGTGAACTAAGTTTCAAGTTGAGTAGACTACAACTTCATCAAAAACTACCTTAACCAAAAAACTTTAACCTGAAGCCGGACAGACATACGAACGGATGAACGGACGCACAGACCGAAAAACAAAATGCCATTAAGAGGAGTATAAAATACATATATGGTCCAAATACTCATACGGGTATAGTGGGTAAACCCCATGAATGTACACATATGATAATGACGGTACTTTAATGGTACAAATATTTATATAATCCGACCCCTTAATTATCAAACGAGTCGGTCGGACAATATCAAAATACGCGTATAGTCATTTTGGTACGCAACTGGTCCGGAACTTATAAAATATATGTAACACTCCCAAACGTGTCCGTAATATTCAATATTCCCCAAACGTGTCAGATTTCATTACCCCAAACGTGTCCGATAATTGTTATTCGCCCAAACGTTTCCACTTTTAAACGCCAGAACGTTTCGCGTCTTTTAGCGCTAATACATGTCCTAAACGCGACATCAATAACGTTCACGGCTATTCAATGACGCGGGACTCAGTTGATGAAGTGATTATTTATTAGTTAGTTTGTTCAATGCCGGTTGTTAATGATTATTATTTCTGAAAATTTAATATGTAACATGAATTAACTTTTGACTGAATTTGCTTATTGTCCAGTTGCAAGTTTTTCATGCTCATCTAGGTTAGAGCAAACATACAAATAATTTTAGTACAGTTGAATGTATCGATTACTATGTTAATTATTTTATACTAATAAACTCCGATGATGCCTTTTATATTAATCAGAATATTGCACGGTGGGCTTTCAGTTGTATTGCTGGACCTACATGTACTTTCTTTTTTTAACAGTTCTGATTTTTGATAAATTGCAAGTTAGGAGTATCACTAAACACACACGAACAAGATACATAACGTCCAGTACCAAATATTGCTTTCGTTATTTGAACGAAATCATATTAACGATATTATCATACCGGGAATTTAAAATTGAGTCTTAATTTTTATGGTATTTAGGATTACTACTAGTGGGATTTTAATCCAAAAATAGAAAGTTGTGCCAAATACGGCTGAGGTAATCTATTCCTGGAATAAGAAAATCCTTAGTTTTTCGAAAAATTTAAAGTTTTGTCAAAAGGAAATTTATTCAAATGACCATACTAATGATATTCATGTCAACACCGAAGTGCTGACTACTGGGCAAGTGATATCCTCTGGGACGAAAGGTCTACCAGCAGAGGCATCGACCCAGTGGTGTAAAAAGTTATCAAAGGTACCAGGATTATAATTTAATACATCAGACGCGCGTTTAGTCTGCAAAAAGACTCATCAGTGACGCTCAGATCAAAATAGTTATAAAGCCAAACAAGTACAAAGTTAAAACTGTTATCGTTTGTTTTCTCTTATTTTGTGAATTCACATTATCGTACGACGTGTCACGGTACTTATCTATCCCAAATTCATGTATTTGTTATTCTCAATTTTTGTATAATGCTTACTCCGTTTCTGTGTGTGTGAGATTTTAATGTTGTGTCGTTGTTCTCCTCTTATATTTAATGCGTTTCCCTCAGTTTTAGTTTGTTACCCCGATTTTGTTTTTTGCCCATGGATTTATGAGTTTTGAACAGCGGTATACTACTGTTACCTTTATTTATAAGATGATAGTAATAGATAACATAATGACCCTCTACTATTGAAGGTGGGACATAAAAATAAAGAGTGCTTGTGCTTGATTTAGAAATATAAGCCATTGACAATTTGGCGGGAAATGATTCTCCCTCAACTTTTCATAAATTTTATCAGGCACCTTGTTTCTGTCAACAACTATGAAAATATTAATAGGATTCTATAGGATTTTCAATTATGGCTTTTAAAACTATATGTTATAAAATTATTACCTAAATATAATAGCCAAAACAGAACAACAACTTTATCTGGTGGAGGTGGAACATACGTATCTAATGATTTTAAACAAAATCGCAGCTAGTTTAATACAGCTGTCCAATATCATTACCGGATTCTGGTAGATACTCTAGACAAATAGTATGAATGACACATTTTTGGTTGATAAACAATGTATTGTTTAGTTGATTCTTTGTACTACTAGTATTCGTTTGAGTAAAGCCATTTGCAACAGATTTGTATAGTTTGATTTCTATTGTTGTACAGTTAAATCACTGACCTATTTAAGAGGATGATTGAGGACCAACAAACATAATTAACATCACCACAACTTGTATGTACCTGTCCTTAGTCAGGAGCATTTATGATTTAGTTGAATTGTTGCAGTTTGTACATATAAAAATATGGGAATGTGGTATGATTGTCAATGAGACAACTATCTACAAAATTGAAGTAGGTTCAAGCAATTGTTAGCAAGCATAAGGCTTTCAACAGAGCAAAGCCCATACCGATTCGTCGGCTTTAAAAGGGTCTGAAAAATATGAAACAATTCAATTTAGAAAAACTGATTTATAACAAAACAATTTGAGAAAAGCAAAAATGTATGATCTTACAAGTATATATTCTAGGTCATCGTTTATCATCTTAATAACGTTTTATGTTTTGTTTAAATTGTCCTAGTAAATTATTGCTCTTCCTTTATAATTTATGTTTGGTAGTATTTATTTGACGTGGCTCGGTACTTAAACACACCGTCATTGTATGTGCTTTGCTTAATTTTTGTATTATTGTCATTCGGATTTGCTAATACACTGTGTCTATATGTGTTTTTGTTTTCTTTGATGACATATTTGTTTGTTTTAAAGGTGATTAAGAATATAACTAATTGTAATTTGTTGACTGCTGCACCTCTGTTTTTACCTATCACACATCGTTTTCACGCAATATCTAGTTTTATAAATATTCCGCCGTATCAATTTCACAAATAATACACGAAGGTATTGATGTGTAGACTGGGTACTGGCGTTGATAGTCATCTAAATAACATGTTATACTCCTGTATTTGTCTTTACGAATATGACTTTTACTATTTATAGATATGAAAAGATGTAGTATGAGTGTCAACGAGACTCCTCATACAAATCACACTTCATAAAAGTAAACCATTATAGGTCAAAGTACGGTCTTTAACACAGAGCCTTGGCTCACACCGAATGGTGCCCCCAAATAATAACTGATTGTTCTATGATAATTGTTGTAATCTTGTCTTCCATGTTTGCTAGTGTGATTTTGTTGTATAGATATAGGAAGATGTGGTGTGAGTGCCAATGAGACAACTCTCCATCCAAATAACAATTTATAAAAGTAAACCATTATAGGTCAATGTACGGCTTTCAACACAGAGCCTTAGCTCACACCGAACAACAAGCTATAAAGGACCCCAAAGTTACTATTGTAAAACATTCAAACGGGAAAACCAACGGTCTAATTTTGAGTTTCTTTGATGCATATGACATGGCTCTGTACTTATACATCCCGACTTTGTGTTATTGTATTTCATTTTGGTAATGTGCTTTGCCTTATTGTGTTTCTTTGATACATATTACATGACTCTGTACATTCCGCCATTGTGCTATGATAAAGATTTGTATTGTCTGTAATTGGTGCTGATGTGCTTTGTCTATGCCTTTTTGTGTTTCTTGTTACATAAAATTGAGAATGGAAATGGGGAATGTATCAAAGAGACAACAACCCGACCAAATAAAAAACAACAGCAGAGGGTCACCAACAGGTCTTCAATGTAGCGAGAAATTCCCGCACCCGGAGGCGTCCTTCAGCTGGCCCCTGAACAAATATATACTAGCCCAGTGATAATGAACGCCATACTAATTTCCAAATTGTACACAAGAAACTAAAATTAAAATAATACAAGACTAACAAAGGCCAGAGGCTCCTGACTTGGGACAGGCGCAAAAATGCGGCGGGGTTAAACATGTTTGTGAGATCTCAACCCTCCCCCTATACCTCTAACCAATGTAGAAAAGTAAACGCATAACAATACGCACATCAAAATTCAGTTCAAGAGAAGTCCGAGTCTGATGTCAGAAGATGTAACCAAAGAAAATAAACAAAATGACAATAATACATAAATAACAACAGACTACTAGCAGTTAACTGACATGCCAGCTCCAGACCCCAATTAAACTGACTGAAAGATTATGATTTCATCATATGAACATCAGGCTCAATCCTTCCCGTTAGGGGTTTAGTATCATACCATCATAACATATATGAGAAGAACATAACCTGTGTCATGCCAACAACTGTTTTTAGAATAAATGTGTTTAGTTCCGATGCAAAGACCTTATCAGTGACTCAATATTAACGCCAAAATATGCAATCTTTAATGACTTGACAACAGTATCGTAATTATATCCCTTCTTAATAAGTCTATTCAAAGGTTTTGTAAGTTTCTGAGGTGAATACTGACACCTTTGTGCTTTATAAAGAATATTTCCATAAAAAATTGGATGTGAAATACCTGAACGTATTAGAAGTCTGCATGTTGAGCTATATTTACGAATGATGTCTTTATACCGATGATAAAATTTAGTAAATATTTGTTTGTTCTTTTAGTGATTTAGATCATAACACATTTTAACCTATTATGTCTGTTTTTATTGTTCACACATCGTTGTCAATATTATCGAATTTGATGCCATATAAGTGAGAGGTTTTGCTAGCTTCAAATCAGGTTTAATCCGCCAGAAAATGCATGTACGAAGTCAGTAATATGACAGTTGTTATCCATTTGTTTGATGTGTATGAGCTTTTCATTTTGCCATTTGATTAGGGACTTTATTTCTTGATTTTTCCTCGGGGGTTCAGTATATTGTGATCTTACTTTTTATTCGACTTTCATTAAGTGAAGGGTTTAGCTACTAATGGAGATTTATTTCCCAGAGGGTATCACCAGCCTAGTAGTCAGCACTTCTATGTTGACTTGAGTTATCATTGATATGTTCATAATTATAAATTAACTGTTAACAAAACTTTGAATTTTTGAAAAACTAAGGCTTTTCTACCTCAGAATTACCTTAGCTGTATTTGGAAAAACTTTAAGGAAATTTTGGTCCTCAATGCTCTTCAACTTTGTCCTCTATTTGGCCCTTTAAACTTTTTTTTATTCGAGCGTCACTGATGTGTCTTCTTTTGACGAAACGCTTGTTTGGCGTAAATATAAAAAAAAATGATCCTGGTATCTACGATGAGTTTATTAGCTAGCTGTAAAACCAGGTTAAAGCCATCATTTTCTACATGTAAAGGAAAAGTCTGTACTAAGTGAAGAATGTCACATTTGTTTCACGTGTTTCAGCTTTTGATATTGCCATTTGAGGGACTTTCCATTTTGAATTTTCCTCGGAGCTCGGTTTTATTTTGCTATTTTACTTTTTAAGCTCCTATTATTCATTTATATTCCAATAATATTATAGTACACAACATATAGAAAACTAAAGACTAACACACCCGAACATGCTAACTTAAAATCTCTTTAAGGTAATGCAGTCCTCTAAAAATAATTTAAGTCAACTCCATCAAATAAACTCATGATACATACCAGGACTAAATTTTGTATATACGCCAGACGCGCGTTTCGTCTACAAAAGACTCATCAGTGACGCTCGAATCCAATAATGTTAAAAGGGCCAAATAAAGTACGAAGTTGAAGAGCATTGAGAATCAAAGTTTTACCAAATACAGCTAAGGTAATCTATGCCTTAGGTAGAAAAGTCTTAGTATTTCAAAAAATTATAAATTTTGTGAAACGTTAATTTATAAATATAACCATATCAATGATAATGCAGTCCTCTAAAAATAATTTAAGTCAACTCAATCAAAGATAATGCAGTCCTCTAAAAATAATTTAAGTCAACTCAATCGAAGATAATGCAGTCCCCTAAAAATAATTTAAGTAAACTCAATCGAAGATCAAATGAAAACATAATATTTTTATTTAGGGGCCAGCTGAAGCACGCCTCTGGTGCAGGATTTTCTCGCTGACCCATTAGTAGCTCAGCTGTTATCTGCTCTTTGTGCGGGTTGCTGCCTCTTTGACACATACCCCATTTCCTTTCTCGATTTATTATCATTCATGTAACACGTATGTTTGAATACATTTCACTGTGTTACTTTTCACAGGTAAATAAAATGTGCAAGAATTTGCAATATTATTTATATTTACCCACTGTTGGTCAGGTTGCAACGCATAATACAAATGCATAAAATGAATAAAATCTGCAGATATATAAAACTAAAAAATAATGTCTTTTCGGGGGAAAACACAACATAGACGGGTTCCTTAAGTGAGAGAACAAAATCGATGTCCCCTCCTTTTCATCATGGTTTGTTGCTGAAAACATAAAACACATTGACCCAGTGATAAAAAAAAAAACACAACACTTGTAGAACTATAAGGGCTATTTGGTCATCCCGCCTATTTAACAGACAAGGTTTGAAATCTATCTATATATGAAACAAAATGCAATAATATATAGTCGTGGCAGTGTACTTGTACATCTCAAAATGTTCCTGAAAATGTAAATTCATAAATTTATTTAGTCGAAGACTGTTCGTTTTTCGATTTCATGTAAATCGCAAAACAACAAAGAACATATTCATTCAAAATTTATTTCGTAAAGTTAAAAAAGACCTTTTTCGGGACGTCAGGATCGGGTGTTTTTAAGCTCGGGATTTCGGGATTGATCCTTTTTGGATCCAGAAATTCTTTTTTTTTTCGAATTTCGGGATGTCGGAATTTATTTTCTTTAAATTCGGGACCCCGGGATTTCATGTTTAAAGCCCGAGGTTTCGGGATCATCCCCCTCCCCCCTTTCCCCCCAAACCCGCTCTCTTCTATCAAATTGTAAAATAACAAAATATACCGAACTTCTATCACAATTAAAATCGGAAAGTCCCTTATCAAATGGCAAAATCAAAAGCTCGAACACATCAACGAATGAAAAACACCAATCATCTTTTTACTTGCTACGAATACTAAGGTATGAGGCATTGAAAATGTCAGCGCATATAAATCGGCGTTCTTGTGTTATATTTAAAGTAAACACTCTAAATTTACTGTTCACTCAAAAACATACAAAAAAAATGGTTTGTCGAAGTGCAGAATTATATATCAATCTTTTCGACCGTAATGTATTTGTTAAAGATGTATTATTTTGTATTATAAATTGTAGCGTAGACTATAAATAATTTTGAAAATTGTGAAGAACGTGTATAAAATTATTAAACGTCACAAAAGTTATGACGTAGATGCTTGGTCCGCGCACTTGTTGATGAACAGTGGTTTTCATTTACGACATTTCCAGTCAGACGTCGTTGTGGTTCCAACGGTGGTAAGTTTAGCGCTTGAGTTGAGGAAGACGCTTGAATTACATCAAATATGTCAACAGCGAAATACAGTACCTGGACCATCCCAAAGTTAAAGGCAGAATTATCGCTACGTGGAGCAAACCTAACTGGGCGAAAATTTTGTCTAATTGGTAGTGGGACGACCATTTGATATTCTGGGTGAAAGGGGGGGGGGGAGCAGGAGGATTTTGAAAATAAATATCTCGGCCTTGATAATCACAAAAATAAATGGTTTGTTCTGTGGTAGTTTGAAAATAAATTACCTGACTTGCAATGTATTGAAAATAAATAACTCAGCAGGTCTAATCGAAAGTATAAGATGGCACCAAATTCTTAATAAATTCATCTTTTTTTCCAAAAACGAAAATCGGGAAACTCTTCCCAAATCTTTTAATGATAAAAGTATAAATATTATTTGAATATACTTGAAATGTCTGAAAGTTGGTTTCATTTAACTTGAGTTTATATTGTCTCAGGAACACTTACCTCACTTTTATTTACAGGGTCGTAACTACATTGAGGCAAATGTCTCCTGTAGGATATTTCAAATCCAAACGCTTGTCTCCATATCAAATTGTGTTCACGGCGAGTGCCTTGCAAGAAGCAAGCTCTGTTCTCCCTCAGACATAGCCCTGATTTTTTGGGATCAATGCTTCTTATTTATTTGTCTCTTGTTCATTGATTCCCCTTCTGTAATCTGTTAGTGTTGCATTCCTTTTGTAATCTAGTAATTTTGTTATGAACTTGATCATGAGTTTAAAAAAAACCAGCAGCCATGGACTTAACTATATGTGAATTCCATTTTTGCTATATCATGCATATTGGTCTTTTGAAGTTTTCCCTAGAAACTTAAGTCTTCCACTGAATTTAAAGTATACTTTTTGCTTCGAGACCAAAATATTGTCAAAAAATTATTAAAACAAAACTTGCATTTTCAGATTAAGAAAGGGTCTGGGGAACACCCAGAAAGCATGATTTTGCATCATTTGTCCTAAAGCTTTTTCGGCCTTTTAGTGGTTCCAAAACCCTTCAAAAAAATTTTGCCACGCTCCGCTCGGCGAAATATGTTTAACAATACTATTAAAAGAGGCCTTTATACTATGTATGTATGCAATACATGTATATGCAGTTGAGATAAACAAGATTCATTTCTGCAGAAGATAATGATTAATTCTAATTAAATGGTACACCATGACTTGACCAATCTAATTAAAAACCGATCTCTCATCGCTCCTGTTTATGATATGTCGCGTGGGAGATCTAACGAAACCCGCTTTGAGGTCACATGTGAGTGACCTCGTAGGTGTGTCTTTTTCGACCAATGAAATTGAGTCTTCCACGATCTTGGAAGTTTAACGTAAGGCAAAGGGATATAACTCATTTTATTTACGACGAAATCGTCAGTCATAATAATTCATAAACTTTTTTGATTGGCTTAGTAATAGGTCGTCAACTCATTTGCATATCTTTATAAATTCATGACTTTTAGTTCACTCACATGTGACCTCAAAGCCGGTTTCGTTAGATCTCCCACGCGACATATCAGAAAACGGGAGCGATGAGAGATCGGTTTTTTAATTAGATTGTGACTTGACTATACATGTATTATTTATAATAAACAAATATTTTAAAAATTGTATGTTTTCGAATATCATAAATATAGTTGTGAAAATGAATAATCAGTCCCTTGTTTTAATGAAAATGAAAAATCTTGCTTCAATAGTGCAGAAAATGAATAATCTGTCCTCTTAATTTACAAAAATAAATAACCAATCAAAAACAAATCCTCCTGCCCCCCCCCCCCCCCCCCCCCCCTCCTTTCCAAGAATATCAAATGGTCGTTCCCTAAGTATGAATACTACAATCATATGATTAACACAAGAGAAGTTCTTTTAATCATAAACATTCTTAAAAAAGCAAAATCACAAGAATACTGAACTCGTAGGAAAATTCAAAACGGAAAATCCAACACCAAGTGGCAAAATCAAAAGCTCAAACGCATAAAACTAATGGATAACAACTGTCATATTCCTGACCTCTTCAAGAGAAGCTCTACTGTGATAGTCGACTTTGGTATATTTTTACCCCCTTATTGATAGGATTTCAAACTCCTGTGGTGCGTCCGTTCGTCCGTCTGTTCCGCTTCAGGTTGAAGTTTTTGGTCGAGGTAGTTTTTGATGAAGTTGAAGGCCAATCTACTTGGGGCTTAGTACACATGTTCCCTATGATATGATCATTCTAATTTTAATGCCAAATTATAGTTTTTTTTCCCATTTTCAAGGTCAACTGAGCATATAGAATGATAGTGCGGATGGGGCATCCGTGTACTTGGGACACATTCTTGTTAAATATTTGCTTGTTTTGAGATTGTAACACAGGGATGACTGCTGTACCCATATTTTGACTCTTTTACTTATTATGTTTGTTTTGTTCGCGCATCGTTGTAATATAACGGAATTTGATGCGACTTTCATACAAGTGAGAGTTTTAGTACTTTAAAACCAGGTTTGATTCAACATTTTTTACATTTGAAATTGCCTGTACCAAGTCAGGATTATGACTTATATGTGCAAATACTGCATTCCAATAAATGAATTAATATATCAAGATATATATATGTGGTCTAGCGGGACGGCTGCAGTGCAGGCGATTTGGTGTCACGATATCACAGTAGCATGGGTTCGAATCCCGGCGAGGGAAGAACCAAAAATTTGCGAAAGCAAATTTACAGATCTAACATTGTTGGGTTGATGTTTAGACGAGTTATATATATATATATATATCCATCGGATCGCCATCAATGATGGTGATACTTGGCTGTGTACATAATGTATATACAACTCGTCTAAACATCAACCCAACAATGTTAGATCTGTAAATTTGCTTTCGCAAATTTTTGGTTCTTCCCTCGCCGGGATTCGAACCCATGCTACTGTGATATCGTGACACCAAATCGCCTGCACTGCAGCCGTCCCGCTAGACCACACGACCACCTGGGCTCTCATAAAAAGAGCTTTCGGTGGGTATGTGTTACCTTTCCACGTCAGTTTTAATCTAGCGGCGTACTACAGTACATGATATATAAGGCATGAAGATGTTATTGTTACAGATCAGCTAAATTATCTATAGTAAAGGATCCTACAAATTAATGTAAGATACAGTCACAGAAAATAATTATATTCATAAGTACGTCTGAGTCAGTGACAACCCTACAACAGATGTATCCATCGGATCGCCATCAATGATGGTGATACATGGCTGTGTACATAATGTATATACAACTCGTCTAAACATCAACCCAACAATGTTAGATCTGTAAATTTGCTTTCGCAAATTTTTGGTTCTTCCCTCGCCGGGATTCGAACCCATGCTACTGTGATATCGTGACACCAAATCGCCTGCACTGAGCCTGCATAAGTGTCTTAAACATAGGAAACCGTGCCCTTAGGTATGCCGCCAATCATTGTCTTAACTGTGTTATGGTACTTGTATGAGGACCAAGTTGCTTTTTGAATGTTTATGTCGGATGGTTTCTGGAATGGCACCTCTGTGGCATCAAGTTGACGGAAACTTAGATTTGAAATCTGAAGGCATGTAAATATCAACAATTTCCCTTTCTTGACATATTTAAGAGTTCTTTATTTGTTGTTTACCGTGCCCGGAAATTTAGAAACGATCTTGGTAAACTTATGGATCCTTTAAATAAATGTATTCTAAAAGGTTACCAATTCTACACTGTAATTATATCATTGAATATTGTTTTTATTGGTATTAATATTGATTTTGGTATCAATAAATTAAAAGCAAACTAATTATTATTGTTATATATAGCTACACATTTATTGATCAACAATCTGTCGATACCTGTATCTTGGCATTGCACACAGTCATATTTTTCTCTGCCTGTTTATGACGTTTTTATACTAAATCCATTGGATGCTGGATGTGTATTGATTGATAAACTAGTCTTCGATGCATGATTTTTTTAATTAGTTGGTTAGGGGCTTTAAACTAGCTGTCAGTAACTGCTTGTACTCTCAGATCAGTACGTATTGTCTTGTTGTGATATACAAGTACCCGGCCACGTCAACTTTATGTTTTTGTTATATATATTTCTATGTGTATCCATCTGATGAATTTAGCCATTGTCAACTGATTTTTATAATTCGTTTAATGTTGCACTGTTATACCACTGTCCTAGGTTAGGCGGAGGGTTGATGTCCCGCGAAAATGTTAAACCCCGCCACCTTCTGTATGTAGCTGTCTCCCAAGTCAGGAGCCTGTAATTCAGTAGTTGTGGTTTATTGATGTGTTACTTATTTGTTTTTCGTTCTTTTTGTGTTCATAAATTATGCCGTTAGTTTTTTCGTAGTTATGTTTCAATATTATTATATAAATATTGTATCATATTCTATTAAAAAAAAGAGGCTGATTTTCCAAGGTGAAAAAAATCAAGATGTTGCAATTCTTTTTTCAAGGTGTATATGTACTGGTTTCCAATCTTGGTAAGCTATTATGTCTTTTCTTCCTATATACTAGGCGATAGGACGTGCAGTTGGAATAGGTCACATTATAAGGCTTAAAATTTTGTGAATAGGTCGAGAAAACTATTAGATATATATAAAGTCATTAAAGTTCCCATAACTTCTTTAGTCATCTTTCTTGGTGTTCTCGGTCGTATTTTTATCAACCAATTTTCCTCTTTTGGTACTTTGGTATTCCATCCGTACATTACACACCACATGAAACACAAATAATAAGGGAGAAGGCTACATCTTTACCTACGCAATATATATAAAAATATTAACATTTTAAAATACAAATTATATGAAAAGGGGGGGGGGGGCAATAGAACCCCAGCGACACCCTATCAATTAAGCATTAAAGTGCAACCCCCTAGTCTTTCAATACTTATAAGAAGACAGCAGATTCTTAGATTAATAGTTGTATAGTACTTAATGTGTGATTTAAGCTAAAATATAAATGTTTACCTGTGTATTTAATGGTACAGGTGTATCAGGAATTCTTGTGCCTCCTTCCCTGTAAAATAAGAAAAGTTACATAAATAGACCTGCATTAAATATCTGTTCATACATGATTATTGAAAACGTAGAGTTAAGACAACGATCATTTTAAAATTCTGGCTGAAATCAACCCTAAAAAAATGCTGAAAAAATTTTGTCCTGCATTTTTTTTTAGCTGTAATCTCTGTCCTGCCTTTTTATTTTTCACGCTGTTTGGTCCTGCTTTTTTTTTCAGTTTATCCTGACTTTTTTTTTGGGCAATTGTCTCGTCCTGCCTTTTTTTTTTACTCAAAACTCCTGTCCTGCCTATTTTTTTCAAATTTTATCCTAGCCCCCCCATAAAAATCAAATGGTATAGCTCCCTAAAAAATAGTTTTGTTTCTTTGTAAAAAAATACGAGTTTATTATTGTGTACTTTATTCAAGGAGGGAAAATCAATTCTAGATACAGTTTAGTCATCGGTAGTTTGTCCATCTATATTTGTTCAAATAATTATGGCGTCTTAGTTGCAAAACATCATAATTATGAGGACTACTTTGATAGTTGGGCTATAGAGGCGTGGCAGTATGAACGTCGCGTCCTTCATCCACTTCGGAGTCGTCTACATATTCATTTTAAAATTATGTTGGTTTTTTTTTCACTACAGACTTAAATCTAACCATGTACACCAAGGTTTCTGCTTTTCTGAGAAGAATAACATGAGGTCGTCCCTCATGGTCTCCAATGCAAGTGTATGCATCTGCGTCGCAAAAGAAAAACATTCTTTCTCGTTCAAAGCATTTCCAAAAAGAGGTTGAATGCAAATCCTAGTTGTCAAAGCATACCTGTAGAGGTGGAATACAAATCCTAGCTATGGGAAAAAGAAGAAGCTAAAATATTGTTGACAGCCCCGCAAGTCCGTATACTTTTCCTACCTTCACACTAAAGAGCTCCAAAAGTAAGCGTTCTTAGGTGCAATGGGCGTGGCTAAAAACCGACTCTCGGTGGTTAACTTTAAGTGCCCACCATTTATTCACTATTTATCGTTTTCATGCTGATATTTTATTTTTTTAATTTTTTGTAAGGTTCTTCCTTCTGTTAAGGTTAAGGTTTTGCATATATTGATAGTTTATGTATTTGCTAATATTCGTGTATTTCTTTGTTAACCATCGACACGTTTTGTTTTTATTTGGTACCACATGACTTTTCCAAAAAAAGTGTAATAAATCTTGCCACTGTTTGCCATTTTCACTTAAATTCTTAGTACACCTTATTCCTAATATGTCTTGAGAGAGTATGCATATTCTGTTTTGTGACAACAACACAAAACAAAATCTTTAACGACAATTTAAATGAATATCCTACTGTTTTATTTTTACAAAGGCCGGTATTAGCACACTAGTAGTTATCAAATGGTACCAGGATTTTAATTTAGTACGCCAGACGAAAATTGAACGATGTACATAATTATTATGACAAAGAAGGACCTGGTTATGTTCTCAAATTTTAGTATAGAACAATTCTATTCTAAGATATTTCTTTGGCTATAAGAAACTATAGATGAACTAACATGAAACAAAAACTAAGAAAAAAGAAATCAGTCTATTAAAAAAAACCAATTCAATTCTACATTTAATTTTAAAAGATTAATGGTCATGGGATAACTCTTGAGCTTGACTATTTCTTATAACATTAAATTATATGTATAACTTCATCTGTTTTATCTGTTTTATCAATTGTATTGCTTGATGAATGATTGGTGATATTTGCTTTACGTCCAGTGGTTTATATTTCATGCATTTTCTGGACGAGAAAAAAAGTAACAAGTTTCTCTAAAAGGTAGGATCTGTATAGTTAATCACCTCGGATGAAGGGCGAGAATTTCGAATACTGCTGAAAATTATTGTAGCGTGATATGGGACATGCATTAGTTGCAAGAGTTCTTTATTGCATAGTGTGCATGTCCCTCTCTCTGTGCGATACATCGCATTTAACAATTCAACTATTACTTGGACGTGTCTGTGTACTTATAAATCCCACACAGTCAAACATATTAGCCACTTTCGCGAGGGTTGAACAGTCGGGCGGCTTGAAGTCCAACGAATAGCTTGTTTCTATACCCATATAATCGATCATTCACGCAATTTTCAACTTTTAATCTGGACATTATTTAGCGACCTGATTTGACCCATTTTGACGAAGAGTACAGTTCCATTTCTTTTCAACCATCCCTTGCTCTGGTGTCGTCCTCAGTGGAATCCATGTTAAATGATTCCAAATGAACGATTTCTTAAACATATGTCAAAGATACGTAAAATTTTTATTA
Source organism: Mytilus edulis (assembly GCA_019925275.1). Lineage (NCBI taxonomy): Eukaryota > Metazoa > Mollusca > Bivalvia > Mytilida > Mytilidae > Mytilus > Mytilus edulis. The sequence continues at coordinate 27,533,087 of CM034355.1, read as the reverse complement.
CTATTTTATTTTTGAATTTCATCCCTTTTTTATAAGTTGAAAACTGTGAATGGCCGACCAAATACCCTTTTCAGAGGCAAAACAAAAATGTGTTTCATCACTGCAAGATGAATATGTTGTTCCCACAATTAGTGCACTTACATCCAGGACCAGGGAAACCATCCTTAGAACCTGGCTTAGATTTTCTGCATTTGCAGCGATAATAGGTACAACCTGTCTTACATGAACATTCTTTTGTTTACCACTGGTCTGTCTGCATACTTACTTAAAATGTCCTTCAGTGTTCCATATACATTCAAGAAATTACTTACCCTCATCCAAAATGTGAAAGAGAGGAGAACTGGAGGAAATTTTCAGAAGCTTGTGCCCACAACTGAAAAACCCAGCTTGATCTCGACCAATGAAATTTCAATGCCTCCGAATTTGACAGGATTTCCTGTTTTGAAAAGACTCTTCTACATGTTTTCCGTAATTTGAGATATTAGCGATACATGTTTATCATGAATATTTTAACCATGAAGACTGTCAACTTAGGATTTCACAGAAGTCAGTGGCAAAATGTAGTGAAATATGGACAAAAATACACGGCTGTTTGCGCAGTGCATCTTCTGAATCAAAATCTAACAAACATTCAGTTTCTGTACCAGTGATAAATGAAGCATGCTCCCTAAATACATCAAAAAAGGTTTTCTTTCCAATACCTCTGAAGTATGAGACGCAGTCAAAACCACTGTAAATATACATCAATTGTATGCATGACTCAATATCTTGAATACCACGAAAACAAATATCAGTCTGTAATACTACAGAAAATCCATTTATACTAATAATAAGTTTTTCATATGGGGAATCTTTTAAATGAATTACAATGACTTATCAGTTTTCTTTCAGGAGGATGACTTATGAAATAAACAACGGTGTCCGGAATATAAATCATAACTGTTTGAGCAGTTGATGTAAACCCTAGTGTCATGTTAGCATGTACTCTATGAATGTATTTGCAATATAGCAAGTCGATTATGATCGTTAAACTTGTTATCACATCCACCAGCAGTGATGCAGGAGCATTCAGAATTTGAAAATTTCAGATTTGCAAATGTAAGGGACTGATCTGAAATACAATTTACCAGAAGCCTTTTCTGTTTATGCACTGAAAGAAATGACCTCCAGTTAGAGGGTGCATCAGTATCATGGGTTAATTGATCAAATTCAACAGTTTGGTCAGTTATATCTCTTCTGAATCGTTTTAATTATATAGTCAGTATCAAGTTGGGGTGGGGGTAAAATTGAAATAAAGGATACCGGATACATCTTCAATACAGAAGGAGCGCAGGATCTGACCTTTCTCTGGTATTGCATCTGCATCACATATTTGCCCTGGTCAATTGCTGAAACTGTTCTTAATGTGAAATAGCTTTTTTCGTAAATTTGGATAAAACTTATTTGACGTGTTTTCTCAGGCAGGAAATAACTGTCTTCTGATCTTTAATTTCCTTCTTCTGTTTACAACCAGTTACCTTCGGAGCAGAACATGTAATACGGTTTCTTCTTCTCCTTATAGAAGCATCTACAAAAAAACACTACATAATTTATAAGGTACTCATGTCCTTGCCATCTGTAATTCAAAAGGCTGACTGTTCGTCTGTCGATTAATGTCAAATATCATGTCGTGTAGATTTTTTTTGGTCATCTAAAATAAACAATGTGGACTGCTCCAACTGAGAAAAGTATTCATCTATATTTCTTTCTGGTAAATGTACATATGATATGGAACTGTCATTTCTGTATGGTGGGGAGAATCTCTGTTTAAATCCTAATTGGGTTTTTAAATTATCAAGTGTCTCTGCTCTGTATGGCAGATAATATGTTAATGTTGCCAACGAGGACTGGCTGAAAGAATTTAAATCGTTCTTTGCTTTTTCAATTACTTTGCATCTCATGAGCTTCATCAAGTGCGACCAAAAAATAATTATTGCCAGAAATGGAAACCGAGAAACACCATTTTAGAAAAAAACAGTCCAAACATCAGGCGGGAAGTTTTGCAAATCTGCAATGTGATAAGGTATCATCTTTGAATAATTATGCTTGTTAAAGGCATGAAACAAGCATGCAAGTTGTTTCAAACATGCATTTCCCCGTTCCCAGTTTCCAGGAGATCATTTGAAAAAGCTGAAAAATCTCTATTTTCTTAGAACATATTTGAGTCTACAAAGAATCGATATTGCAATTATTTGCCTTCTCAACAGAATTCAATGAAGTAAAAATAACATCCTATATGTTTTTAAAATTAGGTCTTTCAATCTATTTAATCTGAAACTGAAAGAAAATAATTAACCTGGTACCTCAACAAAGCTTTCCATACTTGTAACACAAATCTATTGGTTACATCAAATTTAGAACAATCTGTTACAATTCAGTATGTTGAGCCATGATGTAATTTAGATGCAAGTTGTTTCAGACCAGCATCCAAATACACATTTAAATATTGGCTACATATTTTTAAGAATGTGCCAATCCCCTGTGTATGGAAGAACCCAGGGCAAGTTTGCATCATACTCACTGTTTAATTTCATCAAATTGCCATAGCTTTTGTCATCACCTAGTCAGTATGCTGGAGTTTCTTATCGACAACATATTTGTTGAGTTTGACTTTTCCAACAAATTGTCGGCATTCCTATGGGAACAAGCTGTGCGCCTCTTCTTGTCGACCTCTTCTTACTTTCATATGAATTGGAGTTCCTTCAGACACTTGTCAAAAACAAGAGGATCAAAGAAGCCAGATTATTTAATTTTACATTCAGATATATTGATGATGTTCTTTCCATACACAATCCAAACTTTTCTGATTGAGTTCCATTAATATATCCCCCAGAACTAGAAATTAAAAAAAACAACAGACACGGCTTCCTCCGCTTCATTTTTAGACTTATATCTCGAATTTGACTTACACAGTCATCTCAGTACCAGATTCTATGACAAACGAGACGATTTTAATTTTGAAATTATAAATTTCCCCCACCTTAGTAGCAATATACCAAAAAGTAAAATCACAAAAATACTGAACTTAGTGGAAAATCCATTCGGAAAGTCCATTATCACATGGCAAAATCAAATAACAAAACACATAAAAAACGAATGGACAAGAACTGTCATATTCCTGACTTGGTATAGGCATTTTCAAATGTAGAAAATGGTGGATTAAACCTGGTTTAAAAGCGCTAACCCTCTCACTTTGATGACAGTCTCATCAAATTCCGTTATATATTTACAATGATGCGTTAACTAAACAGACACACTAAATAAAATAGTCAAAATATGACAAAGACAGTCATCGTCGTGTAACAATTTTAAAAGGATCAATTTAATAGAACACTAAAACATATATCTACAAATACATTCATTGATTTGCGTGTCTGACGTCACCTGCATATGGGATATATATTTCCCAACTTATTCGATATTCAAGAGCTTGCAGCTCCTACTCAGACTTTGTAAAATGTCATCAGTGTCTGAGTAGAAAGTTGATGAACCAGGGTTATGTCAAAGAACGTCTCGTCCTTTTTCTAAAAAAAGTTCATCGGAAGGTACCAAGACCTTGGTAATATTCCGTATCAACTTCACAAATAATAAATGATGGTCTTGATGTATAGCTTCTGCGTACTGATGTTGTTTATCATCTTTACAACGTGTAATATTGTTCTTTAATTTGTCTTTGTTCTATTATTAATATTACTTTTACTGTTGGATTGTTTTATGTGATATCCATTTGGCGTGGCTCGGTACTTAAACATCTCGTCAATGTGTTTGTATTATCTTTCTTTTTTTGCTGGTGTGTTTTGTATATGCGACTTTTTGTGTTTCATTGGTTCTTATAACGTGACTCTGTACTTTAAAAGATCCCGCCAGCATGATATTGTTCTATTATATGTCATTATGATATATTTCTTTTATGAATTAGAACATTCGTTGAACCACAAACGTCAAAATTATTCAATCGCGTAGTGGAATGAACTATTTGTGGATTCTTATAAATTCTATATAACTTTTGAACTATTATAAATCTCACTCTATTTCTGAAATTAATTCTTACATACTTTTGATTTTTTAACCCTGTATGCTAATATTGCCCATGTGAAATTTTAAAATTGTTTGTATATACATTGAACGACAAATATATGTGATGTATAAAATTTTCTGACGTCACACACCGCGAATCAATGAATGTGTTTGTAGATAGATGTTTTTGTGTTCTGTTAAATTGTTCCTTTTAAAATTGTTACACGATGATGACTGCTGTACCCATACTTTGACTATTTTATTTATTATGTCTGTTTAGTTCGCGAATCATTGTAAATATAACGGAATTTGATGAAACTGTCATCAAAGTGAGAGGTTTAGCGCTTTAAAACCAGGTTAAATCCACCATTTTCTACATTTGAAAATGCCTGTACAATTGTACCAAGTCAGGAATATGACAGTTCTTGTTCATTCGTTTTTGGTGTGTTTTGTCATTTGGTTTTGCCATGTGATTATGGATTTTCCGATTGAATTTTCCTCTGAGTTCAGTATTTTTGTGATTTTACTTTCTACTACAACAAAATAATTGCATGATTTACCGATCTCAAATTTAGCGTGCAAGATGTTAAGCACCTTAAGAACTGTTTCTTTTTTGTCGGCAGTATCATCTAAAACACCAACAGCAGTAAAGACCATAACAATAAAAACCAGGGAGTAAACAAAGACTCACAAAACCAAAGGACATAAATACATCAACAGTTATAAATAGTAATTAAGAAACAACACGAACTCCACTAAAAACCAGGAGTGAAATCAGATGCTCTGGAAGGGTAAGCATTTCCTGCACCGTATACGGCACCCGTCGTGTTATTTCGTTGTTCAGTTCGGTAATGATGGAAGGTTATTATGACTGAGGAAAAATATTAAATACGATTTCTGACACACTTTTGTCATAATGGCCAATCAGCTCATGATGGCGACCGTAAAATTTCTTGAGTGATGACCTTAATTTGATTGATTCATAGCCCTGTCTTAGCAACTTTTGAAAAAGCAGTATTCCTCGTTTAATAAAAGCAACGTACTTTGAGCTAGCTCTAGAGTAACGTATCAATTGAGACACATATACTCCATATGCTGATGCCGCTAGGATGTTGGTACACAGAAATGGAAAGTTGACTATATGAAAATTAAAATTAGACTTCTCATTTTTTTTCTGAAGGAATGGATAGAAAGGTCTTAATTCCAGGTATCTGTGTCTGTTTGACGCTTAACAAACATTTGGTAAACCTATACCTGGGAAATCAGTAAAGGATGCAGCTTCTCTATGGGTAACATTCTAATATGAAGCCTTCAAATTTTCAAATTTATTCCCCCGGAGGTTTAAATTTTATCATTTGGTTTTACAATAGACTGAATAAAATCACATGTTAGGGAACGATCTCAAGATAACGCTGTGCAAGTTTAAACTTTATCAACAAAAGCAACAACACTTAAAATTAAGTCTACCTCACATGAACTGCTATCAATGTCTGAAGTAATAACATTAGCTTCAGATGAAATAACACCAACACGCAAAGGAACAGCACTATCATCTAAACCAGTACCACAAGACTCAGAACTGCTGATACTAGTAAGTTCAGAAGGGCAAGGAGTTACTGCCTGTATTGTATTGTTTTTCGACGAAAACCACTCTTATCTTTGCCTACACCAACAACAGAATACGACTGATTTTTATCCTAGTGGTCGAAACTGTTTGAAGTCGGAAAGCTTTGCTGCTGTTCTAACCTATTATATCTGTTGGTAATGTACCTTCGTAAGGAATCGTTTGGCACTCCAAGGTCTAGTCTAGCATTTATTGATAGAAATGTAGATGAGACATTAATAAACTTGTCACAAATATCAGTTATTTAACAATTAAATATACAGCTAGTACATATTTAATTAAATATAAAGCTACATATATTCAATCTTGAAAATGCTCTCATTAAATGGGGTCTCATATATAGTAATGATCCCATGAACCAACAGTTTTTCTATAAATTCTGTATCCTCATTGTCAGTTGCACTCTCCTTATATACAAAGTTCCACACAACTGGGGGGATCTGATTTATGTCATGCTTAGCATCAAAAGCTTGTTTATCAGGCAAACATGAGGTTGTCTTACTTGCAGTATATAATTTAACAAATGATCTCAATATTTGAAGTGCTTCACTCTAAATTTCATGTTTTGGAGTTACTTTATATTTCAGAGCTATAATGGAAGATTTTTTTCTACCAACTGTTCGTTTATATCATTTTTCTCACTTATAAGCTGGCTATTTTAAACAGTTAGACTATGTAAATAATTTATCAAATTCGTCCCATTTCTTTATATTAAAAGTCCATCATGTTTTCTATTAGGTACAAAAATCTGTAAACATTTACTGAATCTAGTTTTCAACATTCTGAAAATCCACTTATTGATGTGCTGTAATTTTTACAGATTAGTTTCAGATATTGCATATATTGCAATTTTGCTATATTAACAAGTAAATACTGTTTTAACTTTCCATATAAAGTTCTTCCTTCAAAAAGTGCACTATCTGTGTAGCTTTATACAGTATAATTGCCTCGTCGTCGTTGTTTGCTTTAGTTGCCTGTTTGATTGCAGCACCAACATCATCGTTGAATAGGAGAAGCACGTCTCTTCTGTGTTTATGAGTCTGTAAGTCTGGAATTACTGGAAGAACTGAGTTTTTTTATGGTCGTCTGTTTTATTTCAAGTGACAATGCACTGTGGGAAATAAGCCACAGGCTAAAGCAATTATTCACTGGATAACAGCATTATCCATTGATTGAGCAATGAAAAACCAACCACTGGATAGCTTTCCAATGGATAGGCTGTCTAGTTGATAACTTTTTTTGCACTACGTTTTGCGCAACTTGGTCCTGATGATAAGCCTATTCAACTGATTTTCTAAGTTCTGGTGTTGTACTTTTGTATTACTGTCCCAGGTTAGGGAGATAATTTGACGCCATCAAACTTGTTCAACTGGATCTTAAACCTGCTAGTACACAAGAAGGTAACAGTTTACAGGAAGACACAAACCCTACTTGAACACATTAATCTGTCTTCGAGTCAATTATAATTCCTAAGTTGTTTCTAATATGATATCAAAATGCAATGATTGAATCAAGAATAGTCTGTTGATTGCTAACAATATATTAAAATCAGTGATTTGAGGTTATATGAATGTAATATAAAACAAGATATAAAGAAGATAATAAAATTACTTTGACAATAGTGATTTATCTATTTACCTGTAACGACTTGCTATGCTTTCTATACAGTAATGACATGTAAGCTAAAATGTGAAGTTACTGTACAATCAATAGATGTGTACGTGGTTGCCCAGCACTCACTCCCTTCTGTCACAAGAACCATGTATTTCACATTTTGTACTGACTTGTTTAATTGCCTGTAAAAAAGTGAAATTATTATAAATGCATATAAAAAGAAAAAATAACTAAAAGTCTGGACTTTTGTCGTTATAAAGTCTTTACTTATATTATAAAAATCTCATTAAATAATAGATAAAAAAGATTAACTAAAAAACTTCACTAGGTGGTATATTTTGCTCATTGTTGAAGGCCTTACAGTGACCTATAACTTTTAAGCTTGATGTCATTTGGTCTCCGGGGGAGAGTTATATCAATGGCAATCACTCTTCATCTTGTTTTTATATCTACATAGATGGCACATAAGAGTTACTTGAGCTGGGACTTATTCCGGCAGTTTTATAGAACCAGAGTAGTATTTACAGCTGATCACTTGCTCTGACATGATTTTAATCATTTCAAAGATGAACACATCTTCTAGATATTTTATTATTAAAGTATACATATATGTTTTCCGGGCTCAAAGCAGAAAGTAAGGCCCTTGCATTGTTTCATTACATTTAAAACTGTGAACTTCAGATTTTTAAGACATGAATCTTAATTGGTTTTTAAAACTCTGTTCCTATTTTAATTTATTGAATGTGCTGTAAGTACCCCCATCATCTTGGTTTACGTATCTTCTAGAGAAGATTTCATGATTGAGCAATGCGATCACATGGTCCTTTCCATTCCGGGATAAACCCTGAATGAACTAAGTATGAAAGTATTTCTGTAGAATTGTAGCAACTGGCATTGTCACACCTGACATGAAATTTGATGTCAGTGGTGTTGATTTCTCTTATTTTGTCCATAACATCTGGAATAATACTGGTTATCCTGTTAACAAGTTATAAACAAAATCGCAACCTTAAAACTGCTTTTATAAAATTTCCATTCCATAAATATTTATCTCCTACAACTGAAGTTATATAGGGTGGATACAAATAAATAAAGGCAACAGTAGTATACTGCTGTCCAATAGTCATAATTCGATTAGGGAAGAAAAACCAAATACGGGAAACATATGAACTATAAAAGGATACAACGGAACAACTGCAACACTGACCTATAAAAGGATACAACAGAACAACTGCAACACTGACCTACAAAACGCCACACACATACATGATTAGGCATGAAAAAACATTATCACATCGGTTAACCCACCACATTTAACCATGTCTTTCCAAGGGCATAGATCTGTTCATTAGCGGAAGTCCTTGGTTTGTTTTCTTACTTGTGCTATAAAAGTGATTAAGAAACTGAATGAACACGTGAACGCTGTTATCGTCAGTTACTAATACACACTGATGTGTATATGTAAAAGCCGCTTTCTTCAGGCTTTAAGTGATAAACTTATAACTATAACTATAACTTCAATCTAGGGTTTTGTAACTTTTATTCAGACTAAACGAAGTTCAATAATGGACTATGTAAATAAAGCCCTCACATATCGTGAAAGTGGCATATTTCCATATAAACCATTATTTAACAAACACATATTTTTTTAGGGAAGGTTTAAATATACCTTATATAAGAAACTCCAATCACAGAATTATTATTGCATAGATTAAGTTGTTAATTTGCAGACAGTTAAATGTATGTGTTGACCACAAGATGTCTCCCCATATAAGATATAGAACCAAAAAAATTAACCGCCAAAAGTACTGACTAATAAGAGAAATGTCCGAAAGCGCTCAAATCAACCGTGAAAATAAAGTAATAACTACAGTGAAATCAGACTTAAACCAAAACATGAAAATAGAATTCGTCCGTCAATAGTCAATAAGTTAAAATAGAATAACACATAATACCAATCCTTAATTACAATATGTAATTAATAAGCTAACAATATAACTTTATTCAAATATGTACTAATATCAATTACTAAGAATATCAAATTATACAAAATACATAAATAACAAGCTATCACTTCATATTCACAATTCGCGATGATTTTTACTTCAATAATCGTCCCTAGTTTATTAATGTTCGTATCAGCATATCCGTTTAAATAATACTGAAAACTCCATACCAAGCCCTTTCGGAAATTTAACGGCGCGAACTGCTACATGTTTTACATAAATGATCACAAATAAAAAGAAAATGTATGGAACCATTAGACAGCAGAAATTAACAAAAAATCTGAAAAAAAATTTCGAAAGAATAAAATAGGCATACCTCCATGAATTGCATCACGCTGAAAATAAGAAAAACAACTACATGTAAATCATACTACTTTCCTATATCACTCAAACTGTAAATGAATACTAAGTACTGGCAAGGATGTCTATACAAACCCTTGGTACTAGTAATTTATACAATTAAAACGTATTTGTTTGCCTCCTGTTAATTCTATTTCATATTAAAAGACGGAGATGTTCAAAGCAATAACATCAATTTTAAACCAATTTCTCTTCACTGAATTTCAAGAAATAGTAATGTAAATAAAAGAAAAGGAAAATGCAGTTGCAATTCACATAAGTATGTGGTGTGTTGTTTCTTTGTTTGTCAGTTTTAATTTCCAAAGTAAGCAAGAAGCCCGAGGAAAAAATCAAGGGATGAAGGGAGGGGCTAACATTTTTGATGATAGGTATTTATTCAATCAAATCTCATTTTACTTTAAAAATATCAAATTTCAGGTCAATAAATACTGTAACGGGCCGGGGGAGGGATGTAGTGTGTATTTTTTGTCTGTAAATATTACAGATTTCTGTTTAGATACTGCTACACTGCTTGTCAGCTGGATAATGTAGTTTAATATAGCTGGATAGTTGCTATACACTGGAACTACTGTCTAGGATACTGTCAGCAGATGATATCTTGTCTTAGTTTGTATTCGTAATTCGTTTGACAAATATAGATTTGAGAGAGGGGTCTTTGTAATTCCTATATCTTAAAGACTACGGAACAACCAAAACGAACTCATAAAAAATGTAATGCAAATATAAAATTAATAACTCCTTTAACTTAGCAATAAATAATATTGACAATAACAATAAGATGTAAACAATATTAACAATTATACTAATATTTAAAACCTCTATCTACTCCAGCTGCCTGTGCCTATATAGAAATAATAGTAATTAAACAAAATACTTCTCTAGAATCTATTGAAGCTAAAACGGTGAAAACGGGAAAAGCTCTGATTAGGAACAAAGAAATATGGACATAAGACACATTAAATTATAATACAGACAATAACATAGACAACTGGAACCTCAAAAATATATACCCAAGGATTATACCCGATGATTCAGCGGAAACTAAAATGACAACTATTACTTTATACTTTTCTGATCAAAAGATATAACAACTCGGCTTTACTAACAACAATAATTAAAAATCAGGAAAAAGCGTCAAACTGACTGACAACAATAATTATCTTGAATTTCAGCTTTAACTCTGTTTTACTATTTCTCTTTAAAATTAATCAGGAAATGTTTTCAGGAAATTCAGCAAAAATAAACTCTGATTCTAATCTGTCTCTATCTAAATATAAACTTTCCGGAACTTTATTTACTGCTATCGGTCGTGCCCAGATGAAACAAGACTAAACTGGAACTATAGCCGTGCTTGCTTTTATAGTTGTGAAACGACGCAATTTTGTCTACAGACACAAAACGACAACAGTTTTGACGTTTAGACAAAGGTTTGAGTGACGTCATGACACAGTTTACACTTAGCGTTCAACATACGGGTATTTGAAATTCCAACGTTATGTAAACAAAAATAACAACATGGCGACGCCCATCCACGGAAAAGACCATCGCGAGATTTTAACAAGATTACTTTCCAAATCAAAGTTTTTACATTTGCACATATTTAGTACACGGCTGGTAATCTTCACACGCAGAACATTTGGTTCTGTAATGAAAACCGTGAGAGGATTTTTCGGTTGTGCTTGAGTGGAGTTATTGTCACCGCTTCAAAAGGTATGTGCATTTCTAAATCGTAATTTTCTTATTCAACTGATCAAAGTATTGAAAATCGGAGAGTGTTATGCTGTGGTGAATACTTTAACGAAGTTGAACTCCTACAAAATCAGTTGCCCCACGAAAAATTGCCTAAAAATGTGACATAAATTTTGAAATGGTTCTATTTACAGACCTACAAGTTCAAATTTACTTTTTATTCAGTCAATTGGTATGAATGTCGTTTTGCGCTGTCAGGAGCTGAAGGTGTGACCAATCATAGGTTCTTCCATATCTGCTATTAAGGTGAATTTTCCTCGTTGGGTAGAAAGGAATCTCCTCCTTGAAAATTACCTCACGTCTATCCATCTCTGGTTTCTCTGGATCGTAACGTTCAACTTCGGGACTAGCAGGCGTGGCTGGTGGATCGTCAAAGGTGATTCATCTAATACAATGATCTCCGTGCATATCTTAGGGGTTAATCAGGAAGGTGCTATTTTAGGATTTTAAAATTCGTCAATTGGAACTGCTGTAAATATGGGTTCAATCGATGGAGATTCCAGGGGTGTAATTGGATCTGGTAACTGACTAATACATGTAGTTGAGTCGTGTTGTTGTAGTTATTGAGAAGACTCAACAGAGATACTGGACTCCCTGTTTGTCTTGGCATCTCAGGAAATAAGTTTGGTTGGTGTGCATTTTCTAATGTAAGATCATCTGGTACCACCAGGTATATTGGAGTAGGACTGGCTATTGGTGTGAATTGGAAATTCTGAACTGCTGGTGTTTCAATTTTGGATTTTGGATTTTTCTTTTTGTGGTCTACTTCTTTCCTTTCATTTTTCATCTTCTCTGGGTGTTTTCTTTCCACATGCCCTTTCATCCTGTATTTTACATTAGTCGGGATTTCATAGGGACAATACCTGCACTTCTCAAATGTGTTACTGTGCGCATACCTCACATGTCTTTTGAACAGTTCTTCATCTTTATAATTCTTGAAACAAATATCACATGTATGCATCTGAAGAAAATTTTTTAAGACTCACAAGCTCTTCATATTAAGATGATAAATTTGGAGATCTGAAACTGCCTAACCAGAGCTATATGGGACGTTACAGGGGTACTAGACTTGCCACTGGATTAATTCAGTTTGTAACAGTTAGAAAATTGTATTAATACATCAGTATTCTGGAACAATACTTGAAATCTGTAAATCAGGAAAACAAACACGTTTATATCAGCTATAACTTTCAGGTACTGCAAACTACAACTGCCTACGCATTTACATCTATATTATTCTTTCAGTATCAAATCTAAAACAAAGTAGTAATATACATAAATAAATAAATATACAATTTATGAAATAAATTCAGACTGGCAACTACTTTATACATCTAAAACGGATGGGATTGCTATGGACTAAATCGATCAGGAGGTTTAAAATGCCTATTACTTCTTTGAGGCATTTTGACGTGATCTGCATTTTCTTTTTCATGTTCTTCAGTATAAGAACTGTCATCTACAGTCTCGAAGATTGAAACTGACGACTTATTATTATTTTTCAGAAGCCAGTTGTCAAAGCTACCAATAAATGGTTTCATCCTATCATGATGTATTAAATTTGTGAACACTGCTATAATCAAATATGGGCCAGTCCATTTGCTCTGCAGTTTTGGACTTTTCCCTTTTGCTTTAGATGGATTATAAACCCATACTGCATCGCCAACTTTGTATTGACGAGCATATATTTTGTGGTCGTACTGCTGTTTTTGTCGGTTACTTGCAGCAGCCATTTTTCTCGTGCAATATTATGGATTCGCCATAAGTTTGGGATTAATTTGGCAAGGTACTGGTGAGTAATGTTGTCAGAAATTTGAGGGGGTTGCCCATACAACAAATCGACTGGTAACTCTATTTCCCTTCCAAACATCAACATGCTTGGGGAATATCCTGTACTTTCATGTAGAAAACTCCTATAAGCCATCATAGCTAATGGTAAGTGCAAATCCCAATCTCGTTGGTCTTTTGCAATAAATTTACTTAATGTCTTCTATTGTTCTATTTAACATTTCCACCCAGCCGTCACTTTGGGGGTGGAGTGCGTTTGTTCTTGTTTTGTCCATTTTAAATGTTTGACATAATGAATGAAATAGATGAGACTCGAACTGTCTCCCTTGATCGGTGTGTACTTGTCTTGGTAGACCGAAACGAGCTATGAATTCACTGACAAAAATTCTTGTGAAAGTTTTTGTTTCTAGATCGGGCATAGGATACGATTCTGCCCAGAGACTGAAATAATCGGTTATAATGCTCTTCAACTTCGTACTTTATTTGGCCTCTTAAATTTTTTTGATTCGAGCGTCACTGATGAGTCTTTTGTAAACGAAACGCGCGTCTGGCGTAGATATAAAATTTTGGTCCTGGTATCTGTGATGAGTTTATTTGCAACCACTGGGTCGATGCCACTGCTGGGGAGATTTATTTCCCCGAGGGTATCACCAGCCCAGTAGTCAGCCTAAGTGCTGACTGACTTGAGTTATCATTGATACATTCATAATTATAAATTAACTGAAAACAAAACTTCGAATTTTTGATAAAACAAAGGCTTCTTCAGGAATAGATTACCTTAGCCGTATTTGGCATAACTTTTAGGAATTTTTGGTCCTCAATGCTCTTCAACTTCGTACTTTATTTGGCCTTTTAAAAAAAATTACGCGTCTGGGGTAAATATATAATTTTGGTCCTGGTATCTGTGACGAGTTTATTTGCAACCACTGGGTCGATGCCACTGCTGGTGGAGATTTATTTCCCCGAGGGTATCACCAGCCCAGTAGTCAGCACAAGTGCTGACTGACTTGAGTTATCATTGATACATTCATAATTATAAATTAACTGAAAACAAAACTTCGAATTTTTGAAAAAACTAAGGCTACTTCATGAATAGATTACCTTAGCCGTATTTGGCATAACTTTTAGGAATTTTTGGTCCTCAATGCTCTTCAACTTCGTACTTTATTTGGCCTTTTAATTTTTTTTTTATTCGAGCGTCATTGATGAGTCTTTTGTAGACGAAACGCACGTCTGGCGTAAATATAAAATTTTGGTCCTGGTATCTGTGATTGAGTTTATTATAACTAAAATATATTTATTTTTGTTTTTTGATTCTGATAAAGGACCGAGAATGTCTATAGAAACACGCTCTAGTGGGGCTCCAACTAAATACTGTTTCATAAGGCCTCTAGGATGACGCGTTGGGCCCTTTCTTGCACTACAGGTTTCACAGCAGTTACATCAAGTCTCTATGGTTTCTTTATAACCTGCCCAGTAAAACCTGCTCGAAACTGTCGCTAGCGTCCTATGTATACCAAAATGATCTGCCACAGGATCGTCGTGTTACATGTTTAATACTTGATCTTGCCAGCACAAGGGTAAAATTAATTGTTGGACATTTTCATGAACGTTTGAAACCCACGCTCTATATAGGAGACCATTTATAACTCTTAACCTATCCCATTAATCCCAATATGTTTACTTTCAAGAGAAATGTCTTCCCACTTTGGTTTTGGTTGATTTTTCTGTCAATTTATGTAAGGATCTAGCTGTATCAAAAATTTTTAAAATAAACTTTCTGTAGTAAGAACAGGTACCCAGGAAACTGCGAATGTCGTGAACAGAAGTAGGTGTAGGCCAGTCTTTTCTCGCACTTATTTTAACAGGGTCAGTTGCTATTCCTTCTCGAGAGACTATATGACCTAAGAAATGTCCTTTTTCTTTAAATAAGGCACACTTTTTATGGGTTATTTTTATCCCTGCTTCTCTAATTTTAGATATGACGAAGTCTAATCTTTCGATGTGATTTTCAAAAGTATCTGAAAATATTATAACATCGTCTAGATAAAGAAGACATATCTGCCAATTTAAACCGGCAAGTACACATTCCATTAATCGCTCAAAGCAAGCCCCAGCATTGCATAGTCCAAATGACATGCAACGAAACTAGAATAAGCCTCTCTTGGTAACAAATGCAGTCTTTTTTTTTTGTCTGCAGGTTACATCTAGACAATCCTCTATGCGAGGTAAAGGAAAGTAATCTTTTTTCGTCAAATTATTTATCCTTCTGTAATCAATACAGAATCTAGCGGAAGTATTGTCATTTTTGCTTTGGAACGAGTACTATCGGTAATGACCAGGGACTTGTAGAAGGTTTTATTACTCCAATATCCAACATTCGTTGAACTTCGCTATCTTCAACTTCTTGTTTGGCCAATGGTAGTCTCCTCGGACTCTGCTTAATAGGAGTAGCATCCCCTGTATTTTTTTGTGTTTTATTAGGTCTGTACTACCCAATTCATTCTTGGGGTTTGCAAACGCATCTGCTTGTCTTTTTAAAACTCCGTTCATTTGTATTCCTTGTTCCTCTGTCAAATAAGAAATACTGTTCTCAAATAAGGTAACTAAATGTTCTGGAACTCTGCGTTGCTCTCTTTTATTTTAAATACTTTATGATTCGTTCGTTCAGTATTTTTAATTTCAAAAATATTGTCACAAAGATGACATTCTACTAAACATGTGATTTTGTATAAGGTTCTCTCGAAGCTACTCAATTTGCTATACGCAATGGAACACGACCACTACTAGGGTCCACCAAAGCTCTAGCTACTAAAATTTCGCTGTCCTGTTTCATTACAGGTTCTATCATTGCATCCATTAAATGACTAGAATCTCCAAGTACTTTACTAATTATAATAGTTCTGAGTTAGGGGGAGTATTACATTCTATTCTGAAGCTATTTTAAAGATACTAGACATTTGACTTTCTTTTTGACATACTATTTCAAAATCCTCAATAGTTAACTTACTATGTCTAATATCAAGCTTACAATTTTTAGAATATAGAAAATTATAACCAATTATTGCAGGGGCATCAATTTTGGCGATCACAAACCGCTGTTTCCATATTTTGCCATTCATTTCAATATCGAAATCGGCTTGGCCCATAGTTTGAATAATTTCACCATTAGCAAGTTTCAATTGAATGCCTTCATAAATTTTATCTGGTCTCTGTGATTCTGGGATTAATAAACATTTTCTTACAAGGATCACTGATAAAGTTGATCCTGTATCAATTAAACAATTAACGGACATCCCATTAATTTTAACTTAAAATATAAACTATCGTTTAAATCATCATTTAATTTGCAAGATTTAAGCGGTCCTTCGTTAAATTCAATATTGGCTAAAGGTAGACCGTCAGCTTTAGCCTCTAAAAGTTTCCCGATTTAGTCTGGCCTCTGGTATCAGTTTTTGTTCCTTGTGATCATTTATTTCCCGTTCTACTGTTTGGCACGTATTTGTCACTGTTTCTCATTTCTTGGAACTTTCTGCAATCTCTTTTGTAATGTCCTTTAATTCCACAAAAAAAGGCAGGTAGCTTCTGATTTAAAACTTGGTTTATGTTGGGACTGATTATTTTCAATTTTTGCTAATCTGTCAATTATATTATTCATGTGTATTTCAGGACCCTCTTCATCGTCTGATATACTTGACTGCATTCGTAATGCAGCTCGGCTATTAAACTTCCTCCTATGTCCCGAATTAAACGCTTCAAATCCTAGACCCATTCTTACACTGTCGTCTATAGAATTTGGCTTACCCTGAAATATTGCTCATTCTAAATTAGCGTCATTCAAACAATCTATAAAACAGTCTCTGGTTAACTGTTCTCTTACTTCTATCGGAGCAGTTGGCAATGACTGATCTTTATTTCTACTTTTACCCTTCATTTAGGCTCTATACAATTCTGCTTGATTGCTCGGTTGAAACCGTGAGGTGAGTGCTGCACCTAAATGTGCGTAGTTTCGTCTTAAATCTGGCCTCAAATCACTCAAAATAGCTTGTGCCGACCCTCTGAGGCATGTTTATAATACAGATGACTTATCCCTATTAAAAGGAAGGCAGTAATCAGCAGTGGAAAATGCATGAATTTAACTTCTTCTTCTACCAGAGTCTAAGGCAGCACTTGTGTGATAAACACTTGATTTCAACCTTTTTATCAGGTTCAAAAGGGTGGGTTTTTTAAACTGATAAAACTACACTCAAATTCCAAGACGAGATTTAAACTCTCTCTCTCTAGTGCGTTCAAGAGTAAAATTCTTAGATAAAAGGAGATGAATTCATTATTACCAAAGTCTAGAAGGTTGAATCGTTCTAGAAATAAATGATCTATAAACTTTTAATAGTAGAAGGGACTCTCTTCAAAAAGATGGATCAGAAAGTCTGCTAGTTGTTGTACAGATATTTGGAAAGGATCAATTTCCTTCTTAATACACCATCCACTGAAGATTGTTCACTTGGCATAATAGACGGTGTTAGTGGAATCTCTAACTGCTCGGGAGAGATGTCTGGCTGTGCACTCAGAAACACCTCTCTCCTGGAAGCTATCCCTGAGAGAAACCACGCAAACATATGTAGCTTCTCTCGATTGGGATTAAGAATATTGCCCTTAAATTTGGATAGAAGGTTGTGTCGTACTGGTATAACTAGTGGATGATCACAAGACAGATGGGGAAGATCTGGAAATAAGGCTTGTTTGGGTCAAGCTAGGGCAATAAGAATGATCAACCCTTGCTCTGCGTGGAGATCTTCCGAAGAAGTTCAGACAGAAATCTGAACGGAGGGAAGCGAAAGCAAATATTCCGTTCCAAGGAACACTCATGCAGTCTACTACGTAGGCTTTCGGATCTGGTAAAGGAGACATGACCACTTGAACTTTGTAATTGAGGCTTGTTGCAAACAGGTCTACACGAGGAGACCCCCACTGAAGTGTTTTTGCCTAAATTACTGATTCGAGAAGTTCCCACTCTGCATTGACTGGGGTAAGTGTCCTGGACAGACTATCTGCTAACACCAGTTTCCCTGGGACATGACGAACGACAATCTGTAGATGAAGGTGATTGCAAAGAAGAAGGATTTCTCTTGCTAAAGGAAACAGATCGTTACAATGGGTTTCCTCCTTGGTTCCGGAAGTAAGCCACCGCTGATGCTAGAATCAGAGATTTGTTCTGCATTCGGGAATGGAAATGAGACAGTGCCAGAAGAACTGCCTTCATATCTAGTATGTTGATTTATTCCTTCAAAAGATCTGGGGTCAACCATCCAGAAACTGAATGACCTTCCAGATAAGCTCTCCAACCGAAGTGAAGAGAGTCTGGTTCGGAACTGGAGAGGACAGAAGTTCCTGATAAATGATTGGTACTTGAAATTCCCAATACTGGGTAACTTTGGGGTCAATGGTGATGAAGGTAAAATTGAAGCGGTTGAATGAGGATGCGACCAAATTGGAACAACATCCCGCTAGCGAATTCAAGAGACCTAGCAGTTGTTAAAATTTAGATAGAAACAGATGAATTGTTGAACAAAGATTCTGAAACTTTTTTTCTGTGGAGGTCGAACAATGCCCTGATGAGTTAAGTAATGTTCGCCTAGGATAATAAAGTTCTGAGACGGAATCAGGTCTTACTTTTTCCAAGAGATCAGAAACCCTAGAGAGAGGAGCAATCTGATGACATCGGTATTGAGATAGAGTTTCTCGATGAAAAGTTTTTGATCGGTGAATCGTTCAAATAAGAATGATTTCTGAATAGCATGTGAATGAAGGTGAGTTTATGGCTACCTGCATGAGTTTTGTAAAGGCTAGTGATGCAGTTGACAGACTAAAAAGGAGAGCAGCTCTGAATGGTTAACCCCTGTGTTTTAAACAAACCGAAGGAATTAAGCAAACTGGAACATGAAAATCAGCGTCCGTCAGATCCAGGGATGTTGTCCACAGACTGGGATGAATAGATACTCTGATTGAACGATTTGTCTCCATTTTGAAATGGGGAATAATCATGTAAGAATTGAGGATAGACAAATCGATGACTGGTCTCATTCCTCCTGTCTTCTTCGAAACAAGGGAGTCGAATTTAGAGACGAGGATTGAAACTGGATCTATTGAAGATACAAGGACTTCTTCCACTGCCCTATTTGTCTAAAAAATCTACTTCGGTTGACAAGAGAGGAATCTTCTGTGAATCTTTAGTATTAGACAGTGGGATTGGAACAGAAGAAAGAGGAGGTTGTTCCTTCTCTGAATTGAAGAATCAATCCCCCTAGAGTTACTGACAGAACCCAACAATGAGGTAATGTTTGTCCATTTTTTTTTGGGGGGGGGGGTGAGTTAACTTCCCCCTGCTGAGGAGTATTGTAGTACATCTTTGGATTGGGTTCTGACAGTAACGTACAAGGGGACAACTCCCTAGGAATAGGGATTGGCCCTCTTGTCGCCTTATTAAAACTGTTTGGTTTAGACCTAGGGATTGAAGCCTTCTAATGACCACCTTTATTACCTCATCATTAGTCCCCACTCCTCTTCTCTTGAGAAATATTAGATGAGCCTCTAACGGAAGAATAACTACCTCGTTTAGAATTATTTTCAAAAAGAGATACATTAACCTTCACTGGAACTGGGATTTGACTGAGATGCTTTTGTACCCCATTAATAAGCAGCCTGGAAATCTTGTCATCTAAAGGAGACTTCATTAAAAGAGGGACGAAAGATACCAAAGGGACAGTCAAACTCATAAATCTAAACAAACTGACAACGCCATGGCTAAAAATGAAAAAGACAAACAGAAAAACAATAGTACACATGACACAACATAGAAAACTAAAGAATAAACAACACGAACCCCACCAAAAACTAGGGGTGATCTCAGGTGCTCCGGAAGGGTAAGTAGATCCTGCTCCACATGTGGCACCCGTCGTGTTGCTTATGTGATAACAAATCCGGTAAATAGTCTAATTCGGTAGGTCACATTCAGAAAAGGGAAGGGGATTGTAGTTACGACGTAAGGAACATATCCGATATCATTTGTAATACGGTTATTCCATAACGGTCAATCAACTCGTGATGGCGTCAGTAAAATTTTCGAAGGGATGATTTCAACTTCACCATTTGGAACTCTTGGTTTAATAGCTTCCTTGTGAGCAGCAACCCTCTATCAAGAAAATCATGATACGAAATGCAAGCACGGGAATATCGTATCAATTGGGAGATATATACCCCGTATGCAGGTGCTGCTGGAATGTTGCTACTTAGAAATGGAAAGTTCACAATTGGAAAGCTGAAATCATCTCTTTTGTCGTAAAGTTTTGTTTTCAACCGACCCTCATTGTCAATTTCTAGATGTAAGTCAAGATATGAAGCCGGCTTAACTGTATCTTTAGTATCCTTTATCTCTAGCTCGATTGGATAGATACGTTCCACATAGTCACCAAATTTTGAATTATTTAGTGAAAGAACATCATCTATATAGCGAAAAGTAGAGTTAAAGGATAGTGCTAACTTCTTATCTTTCTTCCTAAGAAGTTCCTGCATGAAGTCAGCCTCATAATAATAAAGAAACAAGTCGGCAAGTAAAGGGGCACAGTTTGTTCCCATTGGAATGCCGACAGTCTGTTGAAAAACACGTCCTCCGAACGTAACAAATATGTTGTCAATCAAGAAATCAAGCATCTTGATAATATCAGTTTCAGAGAATTTTTTGTTCGAATAAGCATCCTTACGATAAACCTTTGCTTTATCCAAAATTTCAGCTCTTTTCAATAAAGTGAAGTTGGCTATAGAACCCATAATCAACAATTGAGAGGCAACCAAAGCCTTGTCCACCTGTAATAGAAAAGACTTGGCGTCTGGTGGAAGAGCAGAGACTTTGAGTACTGGAGCAACTGCAGCTAAAAAGTGTTCTGCAGTGTCTAAAACATTAACGGCATTCCTGAGAAGGTTCTCTGTTTTGGACCAAATAGACTGAGAGAGACGCAGTCCGTCGGCAGGTTTAGAAATAATCGAAGATTATAAAGCCTTGTCAAATTTAGGTACCAATTTACCCAGGTAAAGTTAAACATTTCATAATCTTTTGAAAGGAACTGCGAAAAATGGATGATATAAAGGCATGTTTTATGGGCACAGGTCATCAATTTTCTCAATGGATGATAATTTTTTTTATTTAGGGCTTTCCGGCTGTCAGACTTGCGCAGACGTTAAACATACTTTTTGCAATACAAATCAACTGACAGACATAGAAAAAAAATGTAATTGCACGTGCTCGTTGTGTGTCTATATTTATGTTTATATCAGGTTATATGATCGTCGACAGTCTTCGGAGGACGTCTCAATGGTTCTGAAAGAGGGACTAAAGATACCAAAGGGACAGTCAAACTCATAAATCTAAAACAAACTGACAACGCCATGGCTAAAAATGAAAAAGACAAACAGAAAAACAATAGTACACATGACACAACATAGAAAACTAAAGAATAAACAACACGAACCCCACCAAAAACTAGGGGTGATCTCAGGTGCTCCGGAAGGAAACTGAATGTGTACGTTGCAGGGCCAGTATATGACATCAGTGGCAACTGCATGGAGAGAGGCACTGGAAAATTAGTCCAACGTTTTGAGAGCAACCGAAGTCTTAACCCTCTGAATTAATTCAATTGGTTAATTTGATTGCGCCTCTAGGCAAACATACACTCGACGTGTTGCTATATTATAGAGTCCATGCATTGATAATTGTTTATTTTAGACTTTTTTGTAGTTTGGAATCAAATATGAGATTTTTAGTTAAATCAACGTAAAAATAATCATGACGTCTTGAAATGCTATTTTAATTTTTTTTTCTGTGAAGGTGTCACAGAAATAGGTTAAATTGGTTCAAATAATTTGACACATGACGATGTCCCTTTGAAAAATCAGCTTGAGAAAATAATCAGTGAATATTTTTTTTACCGTTTTTTTTTAAGAATACTATACACAAAACTTTTGCAAAGTATTAAAAGAGTTCTTAAATTTTACATTTAGATCCACCATTAATGGAACTGTTAATACCGGGAATGCGTTACGTTTGCGGAAACAGTGTCATGTTCTTGGTTTTTCCTAAGCAAGGGACGTCACCCTGTATTTTGGCGAAATATGTCATTTCAGGTCATTTTGACTAATGACTTTTTATAAATCTTACATCTATAAATAGGAAACTAGGTCTGTGTCTAGGACCAAGAATTTTCCATACTATAAAAATCCGTTGAAGGACACAATCGAAAGATAAAAAATGGATGATACAGATTTACCTGTTACAATATCCGTTAGTTTTATCAATGATATTTTGTTAATTTTAGATTTAACATTTAATACTTTCATTTTAAACTGTTAAATCATTGAGGCTTAACATACGTTGGCTATTAATTCTGGGTGTCAAAATCGCATGCAGGTCAATGTAAATTTACAGTAACCCATTCCCAATCCAATGAATGCAGATTTGTGTTCTAAAGTGTAAACCTCACAAGTCTTATAGTCAAGTAACAGAGTTAAGTGCAAGATTGCAATGATGTCTTATGGCTTGGATCTATTCTCAAATTCATATGCTCAAATGTTCTTTTTGCTCTAAATGTGATTTGCTTTCGCTATAGATTGTTTAATTATTAATTCTAAACCAGGCTAAAGCAAGATTTACCAATCAACAAAATCAAAGATATTCAATTCAACAAACATTGACAAAGATTCAAATACTAATACTTTGCAAAACAATCGAAGATTGGATACTTAGTGTGTGCATCCTTCAGGTTGTCAATGGACTTTGGTTTGAAATTTCAGATTGATAGTATTGGTTGTATCCAACATGTCCAATCTTTGATTGTTTTGCAAAATACCAATCTGAAATTTCAAAACAAAATCCATTGACAACCTCAAGGATGCACACACTAAAGAAGTTCTCCTTAAAAGTTTCTCTTACCTTAGCTAAATGTGTAAACGGTTATCTTAATAATTAGAAAAGGATATTTATTAACTTTATAAAGTGTTGTGTATATTATGTACTAACATTGAATTTCTTCAATTTACAGATGCGTTCCATCAGTGACTATTTTATTTGCTCAATATGTATGTGTTCAATGAAAGAGACACACATGACAAAATGTGGCCACAGATATTGTGTGAAGTGTATACAAGAATGGGTGGATAGAAGGCACAAATGTCCGTGCTGTAACACACAACTCGACAAAGATCAGCTCATTAAAGACCACCAGTATGATAGTCTTATTGGTAAGTGATGACTATCTAAAATTTCCATTCTAAAAAAAATTAACAAGCTTTTTATTAAAAGACATGGTTAATTTCTTATTTGTTAGCAAAAATGCTACTCAGCACATTACAGTACATGTACCTTTATTAACCAGGAAAAAAATGTTAAATATTCATTACTGCCTAAATTTGATAAACATGATGAAGCTGTGGAGGTTAAAAGTATGATATTTTCCTTAATATAAACAAACACGTCTGTTCAGCCATAACTTTTAATAACAACTCAAAGAGCCCACGGCGACGTCACTGAAGTCGCCAACGTCGCCAATGGTAATGTACAAAGATCTACAAACTTAGGAACGTCGTAATCCCGCGGTAATCTCGACATACTGGGGGCCGCAAAAAGTGCAAATTATCTTAAATTTTACATTAACTGTCCATATTTGTAAATAAATCAAATTAAAAAAGTCTCTATCTCCATGAATGAACTGAATTGAATTAACTAAGTTTTTGTTCACATGAATGAAAAATTTGAATTAACTTTGAAAGTCCTTTTGAAAATTGTTAATCTTCTTCATCATTTTCGTCTACATTGGTTGTCCACTTTCGTATCCTCTCCCGGGCCTTGATGCTCGCATTTCGTTTCGGTCTAGTACTTCTTTGCGTTGTGTCTTGATGTTGCTCGTCAGTGTGATCGCTTGTAACATCCGAATGTGTCCCCGATACTTCCAACGGAAATAGTTTAACGATCGGTCGGGAAGTCTCACCATTGCTTGTCTGTATCCGTGCTGCTCGTACATGTCCATCATTGCCTCTGATAAGTTCATTAACTATACCTAGTTTCCAATTGACTCTAGGCGATTCATTATGTATTTGAACTATGTCTCCAATTTGAATAGATTGTTCGTTTTTTCCTAAAGTTTTGTGAAATTCACGCAATGAAGTTAAGTATTCGGACTTCCATCTGGTCCAGAAGTGTTGTATTAATAAAGTTTGTCTTTGTGCACATTTGTTGAGTTCTTTGTGGTTCATATAGGTTGGATCGTTGAATTCCTCTATGTCTATTTGCGGATATGGCAGTGTTGATATTCTTCTACCATACAAAAGATGAGCTGGGGTTAACGTCTCGCAATCTCTGATATCTGATGAAAAATATGTACATGTAAGTGGCCTGTCATTTAAAATTCTTTCTATTTCTGTCACGACAGTCTGTAGAGTTTCCATACTGACTTGAGTTCGTCCAAGTGTCTTTTTCAAGCTTGTCTTTGTTAGCGCAATAAGTCTCTCCCAGAATCCACCATACCACGGTGCGCGTTTTGGTATGAATTTCCATTCTATTCCTCGTGTAGACAACGTTTCTTTTAGTGTTGCCGATTCACATAATCTTTTTAGTTCCTCTGCTCCTGCGATGAAAGTAGTTGCATTATCTGATATAAGTGTCTTAGGTATTGATTTGCGGCTTACGAAACGCCTAAAAGCTTGAACAAACGAATGTTCGGTTAGGTTCGGTACCACCTCTAGATGAACGGCTCTGGTAGAAGCGCAGGTAAACAGGCATATATATGCTTTTGTTGAAATTCTATTTTCGTCTCTTACAAGTAATGCTCCTGTAAAGTCCACTCCAGTGACTGTAAAGGGGGGTGCTTCCTGTAATCTGATTTTTGGTAAAGGTGGTGGGTCTGGTGCAACGTACGATTTTCCATTCACTTTGCGGCAAATAACGCATTTGCGGAGTAATTTCTTTGCATACTGTCGAATAGTTGGTATCCAAAACGTTTGTCTAATATAGGTGACTGTAGCATTCATTCCACTATGAAGTAACTTTTCGTGTGCGTCCAATACAATTAGTCTAGTTAACGGATGATTTGCCGGTATAAGGTACGGAAATTTCGCTGATTCTGGTATTGGTGCGTTGTGTATTCTCCCGTTACATCTAATAAGACCGGTTTCGTCTAAGAAAAGTCCCAATTGTCGGACTCTGGGTACTTCATTTGTGTTTCTGTGTTGTGCTCCTCTCAGATATGACATTTCATCTGTATACGTAGACTCTTGACAATCTAGAATCCAAGTATTTACTGCTGTTTGAATTTCATTTACCTCCAGTGGTCCGCTTTTTCTGGAAATCCTATCCCGTCTACAGTTGCGTATAAAACGGATGACATACGCGGTAATACGTAATAACTTCATGTAAGATCCATAGTTCGAAATATCCAATATGTTTTTTATACTGCTTAGACTATTTTGGTGCGTCATATTCAAGTTGTCCAATTCCTCTTCATTTTCTCTGTCATCTACCAGTGACGTCAAAACGGTGTTTGTTGCGCTGTTTAGTTCTGGCCATTTTGTACTATCTGTTAACCAATGTGGTCCTTTCCGCCAAAGTATACTCTGGTCAAATTGTTCAATTGTAAGTCCTCTTGTTAGAAGATCTGCCGGGTTGTTATCAGTAGGGCAATATCGCCATTTGTATGGATGCGTCAATTCTGTTATTTCCTTCACTCGATTAGCTATAAAACGTTTCAAAGTCTTCGTAGATGTTAGCCAATGAAGAACGATGCTGCTATCTGACCAAAATACAATTTTTGGATAATTAAGTGTTGAATGAAGATGTGCAGCTAGTCGTGCGCCGATGATTGCTGCCATAAGTTCAAGTTGTGGGAGGGTTAAGCATTTGACTGGTGCTACTCTGGTTTTCGCCATTACTAAAGTTGTTTCGTTTTCGTTACTCAAATAAGCTGCTGCGCCGTACGCCTTTTGACTTGCGTCTGTAAATACATGAAGTACTAATTCTGTTGATGTTGATGGCTTGCTAAAATAATATCGAGGAATAGTGAATTGTATTGCCTTTTCCAAATCTTTGGTCAAATCTATCCACGTAGTCTTTAAATTATCTGGTATAAGTTCGTCCCAATCTAATCCACATTTCCATAACTCTTGTATCAGGATTTTCGCTCTAATTGTAACCGGACTAAGTAAGCCTAGTGGGTCATAAATCTTTGAAGAATATTTCAAAACTTCTCGTTTAGTTACATGTTGAAGTAGTTCCGGTGTAGGAATATCACGCTTAGGGTAAAAAATCTCGTCGCTACGACTGTTCCACAACATTCCAAGTATTTTGGTATACTTATCCGTATCTAGGACGTTTTCTTCTTTAGCTAATTCTAGTAATTTAGCACTGTTTGAACTCCATGATCTCAAGTTGAATCCAGCTCCAGCCATCAAGCTTCTTGCTTCTTTGAAATACGTAAGTAAATCTTCCTCTTTGTTCATACTAGACAATATGTTATCAACGTAAATATCTCTTTCTAGAATTTTAGCTGTTTCACTGTTTCCGAATTGTTTCAAATGTTTCTGTATTGTGGCGTTGAGTATAAAGGGCGAAGACGTCGCTCCAAATAACACTGATTTGAACCTATAAGTTTTCAGCTGACTTCCTGGATTTGTAGGGTCACTAAGCCATAAAAATCGGGTAACATCTCTATCTTCTTCGCTCAATCCAACATGTAAGAAAGCTTTCTCAATATCAGTACATGTAGCAAACTGGTTGGCTCTAAACTGTACTAGGAGTTTTGTCAAATCATTTAATTTTGGTGGTGTGTCCATAAGACAATCATTTAGACTTGGATGACTTGGTGATTGACGACAACTGCAGTCGTATACTATTCGTATAGGAGTTGTGCTAGATTCCTTGTGTATAGGGTGGTGCGGAATGTAATGAATTTTCCCGCCTTTTTGTTCATTTTCATCTACTGTCTCAACAAATCCTCTGCGTTCCTGTTCGGCGATTATATCTCCATACTTCTTTAGTAGTTTAGGATCTTGACTAAGTTTCTTAATAACGTTCTCTGTTCTTCTTCTTGCGACTGTATAGTTTGATGGTAGTTCGTCATGTTCCTGTTTCCATGGCAACTTTGCAAAGTATTTATTACCTCTGAGTTCAATCGAAGTGTCTTGATATGTTTCCAAAAAATCTGTATCGACTTCGTCTGTTTCCTTTGAGTTAATACCAATCGATTCCAATCTCCAAAATGTTTCTATATCATGCTCTTCCGTTTTATGAGAAATAAGAATATTAAAAATGCTAGTACCCATCAATGAGTTATCCCTCTTGTCGCTTACTGGACCGGAAAGTAAAAAACCTAACTTTGACCTCACGGCGGTTGGACCATTTCCCCGTATGACTTCATCCTCGACTAAGTCCCAATAGTAGTCAGCTCCGATCAATAACGATATTTCGAAAGACTCTTCCTGTGTTACCGGATGTGCTAACTTAAGTCCCCGTAAATAATTCAGTCCTCTGTTGATGTGGCGAATATTGTTCTGCAAAGGTACGGCAATCATTGGTACAATTAGAACGTTTATCGGTATTTTCTGTCCTGCATCTGTTTCTACGAACACTGTCGATTTATCTAAATGTCTTACGTTTTTCTTTCTATCTCCAAATGATGATAACTGTAGAATTTCAGTTCCCTCTGACAGTAAATTAAGTTTTCTTGCTAAATCTTCGGTCACAAATGATCTCTGTGCTCCCTCGTCAAAAAGTATATGGGTATCTCTACATGAGTGGTCTGACCATACGGGTGCTACTGCAGTTTTTAAAAGAACATTTGTACGTACCTCGACTGACGATGAGATATAAAATTGACGTGTCATCTTCCTTCTGATTCGTGTCATTTACCAAATGTACAGATGTCTGATTAGCTTGTCCATTGTTACCATGAAAATTCATATGCTGTTGGCTGTAATTTGTATTTTGCACGCTTTGTCTAC
This sequence comes from Mytilus edulis, assembly GCA_019925275.1. Taxonomy (NCBI): domain Eukaryota; kingdom Metazoa; phylum Mollusca; class Bivalvia; order Mytilida; family Mytilidae; genus Mytilus; species Mytilus edulis. The sequence goes on along the minus strand of CM034355.1, from coordinate 27,504,854 downwards.
TTCTGTCATTATCGTAGTTCTTGTTGTTAAATTGGCGTACAGTACACAGACTTGTGTGATGTCTTTTGTTGCAATTTCGGCATAAGTGTTTTGACTTACATTCATGTATACGATGTGTTCCAAGGCAGTTGAAACACAATTTCTCCCGTTTTACAATGTTCATGCGTGCTGCTGGATCAGATATGTTTGCGCAATGCGCTGGTGCGTGTACATCGCGGCAGAATACACAAGGTTTAGCGTCTAAATTCTGGCGTATATTTCTTGTATTTAAAGCTTGATTTTGACGGGGTTTTGTTGATTTAGTTCCGGTAAAGAAAGATGATGTACTTGGTAAATTGGTAGAAGTTTCAGTGTCTTGTCCCGCATCAATTATGTTTATTTCATTGCAAATACTTTTCCGAAGGTCTCGTAATGACCAGTTTTCTGTTCCATGTTCACGGGCAAGGTTTTTTTAAATTTCTCCCGGTAATTTTTTCAAAATAATTGGTACAAGTAATGTTCCATACGAGTCTTGTGACTGGCCCAAAGATTCTAGCCCTCTGACGTAAGTTTCCATTTGATCATAGAATTGTCTCAAACTGACAAGATGGTTTCGTGGTGATGGAATTTCTAATAATGCTTGAATGTATGCTTGCGTGATTTTGTGTGTTTGTCCGAATCTCTCTTTCAATAAAATAATGGCGTCCGCATAGTTTGCATTGGTGAGCGCAAAACCAGCTATGGTGCGTAAAGCTTCATTTTGTAACTGCGCTTTGAGGTAATTAAATTTCTGGACATCGGTCAATGAAGGGTTTAAATGTATGGCGCATTCATACGAATCCCAGAAAGTTTGCCACTCTAATATATTCCCTGTGAATATCGGAAGTGAGAGTTTGGGTAAGTAGTGATTCTGACTGCTTGCGGATGTATACGGATTTAAATTAGTACTCACTGTGTTGCTAGCTTGAGAGAACGGATTTTGTGACGACTGCGTGCATGAGTTTTCTGTGAGGTTTGCTGAGACGAACGGTTGAGAGTCAACATTTAATATCTGAGATGAAGTTTCACTCTGACGTGTCTTTGGTGTGGTATGAGTATCTCTAACAAAATTTCTTATGTGTCTGATTTTGGTTTCTAACGTAATACAATACTCATCTGAATCTAGAATTTCACTTTCAATATCTTCTGCTTCCGCTAGCTGGAGTATCTGCTCGTTCAAATTGTTCAATATCTTTTGCTTCTGAAGAAGGTTTTCAAATGTTGCGGTCAACTCTTCTGGATCGAAATCTGTTTCTTGCTTCGCTGCATCTATCTTCCGAAAAAGTTTTGTAACAGCACTTCTGTTCCCGGATCTTATCGCTTTGAGCTTGCTTAAATCCATTGGTCACGGTACCATAAATGTGGAGGTTAAAAGTATGATATTTTCGCTAATATAAACAAACACGTCTGTTCAGCCATAACTTTTAATAACAACTCAAAGAGCCCACGGCGACGTCACTGAAGTCGCCAACGTCGCCAATGGTAATGTACAAAGATCTACAAACTTAGGAACGTCGTAATCCCGCGGTAATCTCGACAGAAGCCTTTTGCATTGATGCATATGCTGCATTAAGAAATAACCAATCAATCATTAACCTCAAGACAACAGATAAAGTGCAAGTACACATGATAATGTTATTTTTTCTAAAAAAAATTTAGTGGTGCGATTCAGTTTTCTGTAATTTAACAAACCCTAACTGACCATTTCCGATGCACCTTCACCTATTCCGTTTTTATTTCATAACTCTGCTGTACAAATTGTTAAAGTCAGGAGTCAATTATTTAAAAAGTTACATGTTCAATACCATTACATTCATGTATGAAACAACTCTTGAAAAAGTTTTAATAATCAGATTTTTGTGTTTCAATTTTATAAATGTTTTCTTTACTTTGAGACATACATGTACTGTAATTGTTTTGTAATATTTAATTGTCAAAGATTTTTCCTTTCCTAAAATTCAAAGAATTACTGATAAAGATTACATATATATTTGAACATCATGAACATAGAAGATTAAAATGTCAATCATTTCTCTACTTTTAGGTGCTATACTTAAAGAAAAAGAGAAATCTGAAGAAACATATTTTGAATCACTCATTCACTCCAGTTCAGGTAATTTATCACTTACATGTTTTCCTGGATAATATTGTTGCCATAGATAACTTGAGGCTAACCTTCACAAAATAACAAGGAAATGTTCAGAAATGTGCCTTTATTTATGCACATTCTAGTTCCAATTTATGACTGTTTTTGAAATGAAATTTAGCCAGTTTTTGGTGTTTCATTAGATCACAATTAACTTTTCCTATTTATTTTAATGCCCCATTAAATTTTACCCTTGTCCGTACATCCCAAAGTTGCTTTCCGTTCTCTAACTTTAGTTTGCCTCAACCAATTGTCATGAAACTTATACACAATGCTTATTACCACTAAATACAGATCAAGTTTGAATGTTGGTGGCATCACTTTTACTGTTCTAGAGTTATGCCCCTTTACAAATGGAATAATTGCTTAATTTTTCGTTTCAGTTCTACAACTTTTATCTACGTACTTCTATTATAGTTCTGCTGAGCCACTAGATAACCAATTTTCATGGCTTTTTTATATTGGTGTGGCCTCATGATGTTTTAGATGTTCTCAATGAGAGCATGTTCAACACAGTGAAAAATCTAATCTGATGATATCAAGTACTTTTGGTTTGAAATTCAAAGACATAGATGAGGGTAGACACTCAATACTACTATACAAAATTCATTATCACAATAAGAAGGCTTTCTGATTCTTTTGAAAGTCTGGAATTTTTTATTTTTGTTTTATTCAAGCAGAAATTTCATGATAAAACAAATCAGTATTCAAATCAGATGCACATTTTTTTGTCATTATATTTGAAAATAACATTGTAAAACTCACCAGCTTAGTTCAATGCATACTAAATATGAATTAATGATTTATTTTCTTTTCAGGTGATAATTGTATAAAAATGGAAGATATAAAATTATCACCTATTGAGGCTGTTTTCAAAAGTAAGTAATTTTTATCCTGGTTCTAAAAGGAATGGGTTAATCTTGTTTAATATGTCTATTGCATTAGAACTTTCCCTTTATTGAAAATTTATATATTATCACACATACATTGTAAGCATTACTTTCTATACTTCATGTGGACAGGTGCATGTTCAGATTCCACCCTCATCGAGGCCTTGTGTTGATCAACTCATAATGAATTTATATGAAATTTTGGTAGTATTATTCTCAGAAATTACAAATCAGAGCTTCATGAAATTTGTTGTCAAGCTTCATGTGAGCCATACTGTAGGAGGATGCATTATTAGATTCATTATGAAAATATAGAGATGTGGTGTGATTGCCAATGAATTTAAAATCAAATATATTTATGGAGTTATGTCCCTTGGAAATATCAATAATAAAAAAATCCCATTGCATTTGGTCTGAAGCCTTTATTTTCTAAGATATATATAAATAGTTTATATTAACAATAAAAAAATGTGTTTTTTTTCAGTTATTGCCCTTTAAATGTCTTGATTTAATTGAAACTCTGTTCTTTTATTTTATTTAATATATAACAGCTTTTGAAACCTGATTGATAGTCCATTTTGTCATTTTGACAATAAAATATGAAAAAGAAGATGGGGTTTGATTGCGAATGAAACAACTCTTCACAAGAGACCACATGACATGGAAATTGACAACTATAAGTATTCTTGTGTCAACAATGTTCTTATATCAGCATTTTTATGGCACAATCTGTAAAAATCTTGATGTACATGTATTTCAGATCATTTGAAGGACAATTTAGGAGCACATGAAAAATGTCTTCAGGTAAGAATTACCATTGAATGATAATAAATATCCAAACTGGATAGCTTTTAAGTGTATGTTTGTATCTGTTAATGTTGGTGTCCCATGTCAAAATTATTTTTTCTCAAGTTAGTTAACCATGAAGTTATAATGACATCAACTTGACACTTAGAACAATTGTTATTTATGACGTGACCTGTTTAAATTATATGCCAAAATACAGTTTTGACCCTGAATTATCAGTTCATTGATTTGTGATCATGGGGAAATCAGAAAATTCTCAGATTAAAGTTTGGGCTTTAGGTTACAGGTTTGATATCAAGTCATTGTCACACTACACATGTTCATTTTTATGTTTTCATGGTTCACAGAACATGGACATACATGTATGATAAGGAGAGTGCTACATGGTGGCCTACGTACACATATTTTTTATACCTTCAGATATTGATAATACTTTAGTTACATTAGCATGATAAGTATAATCATGAGAGGGTAAGATCTTTTCAGTCTCAAGATTATTATTTTAATACTGTGTGAGTTACATATTAAAGTGTTTCTATATTTGTGCCTTATAAGATACAATTGTATTTTTCAGACACTTAAGAAACAACTACATACAAGATTAAAGAAATTAGAACAGGAAGCACATTCGGCTAGGGAAGAACTTAAAACACAGGGTTTATTTCAGACAGGTATTTTGATATTGTATAGTAGTTCAGGGCTGTTCCATAAAAACACACATGGGACCCAGGGAAGGCACTACAAAATTTCAACTATTTGGGTGTCGTCTATGTTTTTGCAAAGTGGAAATGTAACTGAACTTTCAATATGCCTCTAGAGATAGTTACCCCATTTTAAAGGACCTTGGACGCTGAGTACCATGTATGTTTTAATGGAACAGCCCTCTGGCGAAATTTAACTATTACTTGTGTTTTTTTTGGCTACCTTGATGTGTTCCAACAATAAATGTTGTCAGTGATGTTGCCTCAAAATAAAGTGGAAACAAGTAGAAAATTTATAGTTCTTTACATTTTAAACTATTTCATTCACATTAAAAGTCAATGTAATAGAAAAGAATAACTATTCCGAGAATTTAGAAAAATATTCAACTTGTGACATAAGAACATGATAATTTGCTCATGTGTTAGGTAAATTCCTGAATTATGGTTTTGCTAGTTCACTCTTTTAATATTATAAGTTGTTTATTTCTGTAATTAGTTCCTCTATAATCGTTTGAAAAAATTTTGCTTTATTCGTCATAAATATTTTTATATTGGCATTATTAAAATTTTTGCTTTTAGTTCTAGATAGCTCAAATTAAATATTTGAAATGAAGGGTCAATTTTGTGTAGTTTGAGAAAAACCATTTTTTTTAATACTTTTTACAGATTTAGATCAAGAAAAAGGAAAAATAGACAACAATTTTACCAATCATAAGGCAGAATTGGAAAAGGAATTTGAGTCATGTTCTCAACTTATTGCTCAGGCTTATGACAAGTATGTGTTCTAGAAAATCTACTATAAAACTACTGTTGATTAAAGCTTCAACACTATCTACTTGAAAAAACCAATTAAAATGATAATTATACATGTAACTAGTATTTGATAAGATAAGTTGTGGACAGTCCGACTTGTGTTACAAATTTATTTTTATGATCCATTTATGGGCATTATGTTTTCTGGTCTGTGCGTCCGTCCTTTCGTTCGTTATTCCGTCCGTCTGTCAAGCTTCAGATTAAAGTTTTTGGTTGAGGTAATTTTTGATGAAGTTGTCAGAAGTCCAATCTACTTGAAACTTAGTACACATGTTCCCTATGATATGACCTTTTTAATTATAAATAATGGCAAATTAGAGATTTTTTCACATTTTTCACAGTCCATTGAACATAGAAAATGATAGTGCGGATGGGGCATCCATGTTCTTTGGACACATTCTTGTTTCAAAGAGCTGTCAGATGAGCTGAAAAATGGAAATTTAATATTAGATTCTTATGGTCTCTTTTAATTGTAATATAGCAAAATTGCCGTATCTGTCACCTTGTTTCAGCTGTCAACTGACTCTAATGGTCATTTTTAGACCCTCCCAAACGTTTTCTCTATATAATTAACCTTTTTTCAGCGGTTACCTGTCTAACAAACTCAGTGGTCACTTATTTATATTTTTTAACTACCAAAATGTAATGATAACGAAAAATTAATGTGTTCAGTATTAAGGTCAGAATGAGTATTTCAATCTGTTTGCAAGCAAGATTGTGCAAAACTAATAATAGGTCAAAGTATTTCTCCATGAATATTAAGAATTTTGAATGTTTCTTCAAATTAAGAGCACCAGAATCTGTTATTTTTTGTTTGTCTGCTCCACAAACAATATAGCTCTACCAATTGAAAACTCTTAAACAATTTGTCCTAAAAATATTAATCCAGACCATGTGAGATGTCAGAATCAGATTTTTTTTGGAACCTCATTTTAAAGATAACTCTTGAGTGGTCACAATAGATACGCCCCATCAGTGACTGCTTACAGATTTGACTGTACATATTAACTTCAAGAACAATTAAAAACAATCTGACACTTTGATGTTGTGTCTTGAAATACAGGATTTATTTGCATAGGCTGAGGGGATCAATTTATGGTTCAGTTTAAAGAGCTAACCTTAATAAATATGAAGATAGTTATAAATCATAACAGTACTGAGATGATGATAGCAGAACTTTCTTTCTCTGGGAATGTTAAAAAATGAGATAAAAATAAGTTCAAATTAACAATCTCTCGAAGTGTTTATCATTGTGCAGGTAGTTAGCTCTGTTGCATTCTAAATTTAAATATAAAGGATATGGTATGATTGCCAATGAAACAACTCTCCATCTAAATAACAAGGTGTAAACAGTAAACTATTATATGTCAAAGTATGGCCTTCAACACTGAGCCTTGGCTCACACTGAACATCAAGCAAATGCATGATTTACTATTCTAATTAGCAAAAGATTATAACTACTTCGTGGGAGATTTGATTCACAAAATTCGTACAAAGTATTTTAGGCTCCTGTCGCTTTTTAGAGTTGACACCTATTTATTCATTTAGTGCTTAACTGTTTCTTTGCAACAAGTATAGTATCTTGATATTGACACTTGAGAAAGAAGGAAAATCATGCTTCAATTGCTTAAACAAATTATCACTTATATGAATAGAAATCTTATGAAATTTAAAAATGACATTAAAGACTTTCTTATTACCTTTCAGACATTTAACAGAACACATACCTAAGCTATCAGTATTACCTGTAAAAATAACTATCAACGTACTACCTAAAGATCTGAAGATATCCGATGTAGTGTTTGCACCTACAGATAGGTAATGTTTAGAATAGAATGGGCACAGTTTACAAATGTGCTTCTACTAATTGTAATAGAATCTGACATTGCTTTTGTTTCAATGTAGAGGTTGAAAATGTTTCACATGACATTTTGTTCTGCATCTGCTTAGTATTTCACACAGGCAAATTAAAAAAATTGTAACGATTTATAAAACAGGTTTCCTTTAAAAAAAAATTCAACCACACTCAACTATTTGGACCCCCTCCTACCATCAGGTGACATAAATTGACATTTTTATTGATAAAAAGTGCCTCTTATTGTTGAAAGTACCAATACCAAAAAAAAATCTGGGAGAATGATTAAGAAATAATTCATGGGGGCTTGAATATATCGTGATTTTACCACGGGTTGGCCCTTTATGACAAATATTTTACCCTGAGCGATAGCGAGGGGTAAAATATCGGCATAAAGGGACAACCCGTGGTAAAATCTAGATATATTCAAGCCCCAATGAATTATTTCGATTCTAATAGGACATATACGGCAATTCTTTTGGATCGAAGCGCTCTAGGTGGAGGACAATATTTGCCGTTCCCGTAAATAAACGCACTATTAAATTGGCGTAAACGGAGTAAACTGAATTAGTGACATGCTTAAACTATTTTCGATAACGTATTTAGATAGTTTTTGATGAATTTAAATGATAATGTACTTAAATGTATTATATGTATAAAAATAATTGGCTTACACCAGATTTTATCATCGTTTGTTTACGTTTTCTTGTTGTGATGATTTTAGGTTTCACTAGCGTGTATTTTCCCGTAAACTGCTTATATTCTTACGTCATCTTTCTATGACGTCGGGTACCTTATTCATAAAAAAGCATATATGACGTGGGAGAACAATCGGAACAGCTCTGGCAATATATTCATATTTTACCACGGGTGTGTACTCAAAGCGTTTGAAGGACGTCATGTTAGAATTGTATATAAATTGATCATAAACAATTTTACATCAATGACATTGATTTATAAAATTTGACATATACAAAAGGCTGTGTGATCTCACCCTTACTTCATCCAAATAAACAATATAAGTAGTAACCTATATCTGACCATAGATCTTGCTTAAATTTAGAGATAGAAGTTGTTAACTTTAATGTTTTAGACAAGTTAAACGTTTCTATGTAGGTTATAAGAATTGATAAATACATTGTATTAAAGATCTTTAAAAAAAAACATTTTTCAACATAGTTTGCTTAACAAAAAAATACAAATTTTCAAGAGTAAGAGTTGATTTTCATTAATCTTTGTAATTTTCAGGACAAAACCTCGAGTGATAGGAGCAGTAGAGGGTGCCATGTCTGCTAACAAAGACAAACTAGTCAAATGGCCAGATGATGTTCAGTTTATATTATTTGGGTAAGACCTATATAACATAATGAAGATTGATATTTTATATTTTATTATTTTCTTACTTTGGGTGCTTCCCGGTATCAGACTAACAACACATGTCAGAGGTTGGATTAGTGATTGTCCTTTGTGTTAGGTTGTAAAAATGTTAGTGAAACATCACCAGTAATCTTGATAGGAAGTGGACACGGATTCCTCTGTGCCATTACCACTCTGTAGGTACAAAAAAAAAAAAAAGACTTCTGGAGGTGAACATACACAGTAGGAAACCAGGTTGAAATAGAACAAAAGAATCGAAGCTCTTTGTTAGAGAAGGCGATAAATGTTTACTGTATTGTTTACTATAGTGACAAAATTTTTAAAAGTTAATAGAAACAAACAAAACTGCAATTTTCTTCTCAATAACAAGGTGTTTTATTTTAAAAACACCATTTGCATAAGTTTTCAATTTTTCTAGTACATAATTAAGCAGAACAATTAGATATCAAGTCGACGACATGGGTATCTCTCAAGTTGGATGACGAAAATGCATAATCTCCGATTTTTTTGAAAAAATTACCACGGACGGAAAACATATCAATCTATTAGTTCAGTAATTTTCGTGTCTGCCCTTCCATTATGTGACTGAAGAAAAAATTCCAAAAAGTAGGTAACAATTGTATCGAAAAGAGAAAATCGAGTGCACCTTTTTATGTTAGGGCGTGTTTGAGTTGAGTATTTTGTCTTGGTATCGTACAAAGTAAGAATATTTCATACATCGTCTCGCTTCAGATTCTATCATTTTTATATATTAAAGCTACAGGTTGACTTTATAACACAAAAAAATAACAGTACTAAAAGATGAAATATATGGGTCAACTGAAATACCTATCTAATGAGTCACAAAAACAGAGAAGGTGTGTTCGAATAGCTATTTTATTACTGAAAGTACTTGACGACAGTCTTACAAGTTGGATGATGAAAATGCATATCTTCGAAAAATTCTAATTTTTTGTGTGTGATAACTATGGTTTATAGTCTTCAACCACTAAAAAAATCTAGTCTGCCCTTCCACGAAATATTTAATTAGAATTTTTTTAAATGTTTATGATTTTTCGAAAATTCCACCTGACAACCGATCAGACAATAGTTTTAAGTTGAATCAATGCAGACAAGATCATTAACTAATGCTCATTAGCTAGCTGGTACATTTGTCTTTTAAAATATAACTGACATATAAGGATCGTATTGGTGCAATGTGGATAAATTTATCGGTTTCCAAGAGCAAAATTGGTAGCGCGTCATCCCTACAATGGCTTCCATTTCTACGATTGTGAAAATGAACTGGCGTAATGGGGAGATAATTTTGACGAAGTAGGATCCTGACTGTACAGCCTTCAATAATAAAAAGATTCTAACCATTTGTCAAACTCTAAATTGGACCAAAGTCTAGAAAAGGAGTGAATAACTTAAATGTGACTATTAAAGATCTGAAATGCAAACCAAATTCTCTAAATAGAATCACACATTAAGATATGACCAATGAGAACCACTGAAGAGGTTCCTGTCTTAGAACAGTTCCATGAAAATGTGGATTTGCTTTCTTTTTCTTTTTCAGACTTCAATCCTCTCAATAACCTCAAACATTTGAAAGTACATTAAAGAACATACACTACAGGAATTGTGAGAAAAATATAATAAAAAGTATCATTTTAGGAGCTAATTAACATACAATATGATTGTAGTCAAAAGTATGTATGTTCATATTTGGATATAACATTATGTTTATGAATTTTGTCTTCTAAAAGAAGGTACATTAATAAGAATTTAAGATGGTAATAATTGACATTTTTCAGACCATTTGCAAAATGTAATCAGCATGAAACAGAGAAAGTAGTTCAGGAAGTCTTACAGAATGGTGTTACCTATCCTAATGTCACAGTATTAGACAGCCAATCAATGCCTGTTTTACATCAAAGCATGGTAAGAAAGCCTACTATTGATCTATTATTGCCACTGTTATTATTAGCAAATGAAATAGTTGGTCTGTTTTTTCGACTATCAGTTTATTTATAATTTTACAGTTTAATTTGTGAAACTATGTTTGCATTTTGTTTGAGTTGTTGCATATGATTTGATTATAAAGGGAAAGGTTGATAAATGTGTATTAAAGTAAGGGTTTTGGAATGTTTTATGTTGTTTCCATCACTAAAATAAATTATACCTAAACTTTTTAGATTTGTCACATGTCTACTAATAAGTACTGGCACTTTTACTTTTATTTAAACAAAAGTGAATGGAATACATTTGTTTTCAGTTGGTCACAATAAAATATCCACCTTGGATATACTTAATTGGTATACAAGGTGTACAACAATAGGTTTGTAAAGAGCAAATTTTGTAACAGATTTGAATTGATAATGTTGATCTTTGAACAACCAACCTTCACAATGATACCAAAAAAAAAAGAAATGGTCAAATGTACCACCACTTGATATAAAAGGTAAAGTACTATAGTTCAAAATAAAGCTAAAATACAGATTAATGCAACTTAAGAAAATCAATGTTTCTGCTGTGATTCTGCACATTTTATTTGGATTCGCTTTACTCTTAGAGTTGAAATTATCCTACTATTTGATTTTAGTCACCAGGAAGTGAAATAGTGATATTTGGAGAAGTAAAGTTTGAAAGTGATCTACCAAAGAAATGTTTTGCTGGTCTGTACATAAAGGAAGAAGATCAGATAGTGGATTACTTCATATGCCAAACGTGTAATTTCAAATGTAAGAATATTGAGTTTTTGAGGCTTAGATGTTTGCATAAGTTTTATTACTGTAAACCAACTTATTTTAGCAGATACTTTATTTTGTGTTAAGCCCTTTCTTTCCCTTTTCGCAGGAATTTAATTTTACAATTTTCAAATTTATTTGAAGTAGTTTAATAAAGAACAATTTGACAAAATTATACTTGAAAGAAAAAAAAAACCAGAAAGGCAAATAACATTTAAAAAGTAAGAGAGAAAATATAGTTAATGAAAATAAATCATTGATTTCTCAAATATAATAAAAGTTATTGTACTACTAAACAGATTTTGAAATTAAAATATCATACCAGTAATTAATGTTTGAAGGACATAATGTGTGGTACTGTAATTTATGCTAAATATAGAAATAAAGTAACTATTTTTTTTATTGGAATTTGTAAAAAAATTTAAGAGTCTCCTCATTAGGCATCTGTCTTTATCTATTGTGTGTGAGTTTTGTTTTGTTTATTTCAGGGATTTGCAGAAGCTGCATGGAAGTTTGTCATAAAGGTAAAACATTCAAATGTATTTTCAACTACATGTATATATGAGCTTCATCAGATAGAAATCAACCTTATGTCAAATGAATATCAATACATCTATAAACCTATTTATGGTTGAAAAAATGTCTATACATTGTCTGTTATTGTAGAGAGTCTTATAACAACAACACTTTAGGGACTGCTGCAGAAAATTTATTGATCGACATGTTTCGGTGCCTAGGGCACCGTCATCAGGATAAAAACAATACATAAAATCATGCTGAAGAACAAATTAAAATTTAAACGTCACAATGTTACAGTGGTAACGTTATTAATAGCAACTGAAAGTGAAAGTGAAAGTTCATTGTAAGTATGTAAGTAAACTATAAAAAGAAATTAAAATAAAATGTTTTTGTAGTGAAAATGTTTGTTAAAATTATTCTGCCAACATGTGTTTGTCCTCTTGCATCGTGGAAAGAATAATACAATAAGTTGTCAGGCTGTGTATAGACTGTATCATGGCTGGTAATCTACACACGCAGAACATTTGGTTCTGCAATGAAAACTGTGAGAGGATTTTCCGGTTGTGCTTGAGTGGAGTAATTGTCACCGCTTCAAAAGGTATGTACATTTCTAAATCTCAATTTTCTTATTCAACTGATCAAAATATTGAAAATCAGAGAATGCTATGCTGTGGTGAATACTTTAACGAAGAGATAAATGTATCATTCACTGTTGTAGGTAGAGTTGAACTCCTACAAAATCAGTTGCCCCACGAGAAATTGCCTAAAAAAGTGACATTTCAATTTTGAAATGGTTCTATTTATAGACCTACAAGTTCAAATTTAGTTTTTTTTTTTGGGCAATGGGTATAAATATTGTTTTTGGCGGCATGTACCGTGTCCGGTGTTGATAGACGTCTTAATAATTTCAAAAACTACATTTTTTCATTAAGTCATGCCTGAGGGGATCGGTTCTGATTGAGGACATCGTGAATGCGTGAGGGGAAGGACACACATTTTTTTAATTTTTTGGCTTTGTGACTTTTGTTGACTCAATAAATGTGATCAATGCTAATTAAAAAGCACAGATTTATCCTTATACTTTAATAGATGTAAACTGATTACTGATTCAATGAAATCAAACTATTAATTGCTTGTTCAATTTCAGAAAATGCCATTGTTCAAAGGAAAAAGGAAAAGAGGACTAAAATCGACTCTCTACAAATAGTCATGGAGATACAAGTTATCCCCGCCCTCGAAGCGAACTAAACCCTCTGGGAGTAATCCTGTCGTCAAAATACGTCACAGAGACCACCACATTTATTTAAGAAAAGTATATCGTCGATCAAAACCTCAACACCTATATATATTAGACGTAATCTGTTCACCCAAAATCACAAAATTTTCGAAAAAAAGGCAGATATACAATATTTGTTATTCACGAACATCGATGAAAGCCAAGATAATCTCGAGGATGACCATAAGGAAGAGCATGTATTAGACAACGAAGAAGTCATAGAAGAAGACCACGTAGTAGACCACGAGAAAGAGCACATGGAAGACCTTGAGGAAGAATATAAAGTTTTTAAAGTGCTTTAGATAAACTCTCAGACGTAGGGAAAAGGGAAAGATATTTGATTTTTTTTTTCATTAGTACAGAGTGGACGTTTTCCTTTAAACAACATTGCATTCGACCTGTTTTTGGACATTGTTTAATGGTTTGAAAAGGACGAATCAAGACGAATGAGATACTCCCCAACATCTCTGCAGTATGTTTGGTTATTGTTGACAAGTTAACATTTTTTGTTTTTATTCTTCGTGAAACATATTATTAAACCTAGGTTCCCACAATTTATTTCATAATTCAATCTCATAAACTTTTCTGTGTTTTTTAATGAACAATGTAGCCTAATTTATGTAAATTTCTACGACTCATAGCTTGAATATAAAGATATAATTTGTACTTCCCCTCACGCATTTACGATGTCCTCAATCAGAACCGATCCCCTCACGCATGACTAAATGAAAAAATGTAGTTTTTGGAAATATTAAGACGTCTATCAACACAGGACAGCGTTCACGCCGCCAAAAACAACATTCATACCCATTGCCCTAAAAAAAACTAAATTTGAACTTGTAGGTCTGTAAATAGAACCATTTCAAAGTTGAAATGTCACTTTTTTAGGCAATTTCTCGTGGGGCAACTGATTTTGTAGGAGTTCAACTCTACGTACAACAGTAAGTGATACATGTATCTCTTCGTTAAAGTATTCACCACAGCATAGCATTCTCTGATTTTCAATATTTTGATCAGTTGAATAAGAAAATTGAGATTTAGAAATGTACATTCCGTTTGAAGCGGTGACAAGTACTCCACTCAAGCACAACCGGAAAATCCTCTCACGGTTTTCATTACAGAACCAAATGTTCTGCGTGTGTAGATTACCAGCCGTGGTATAGGTTGTGTGGTCTGAATGTTCATTTAACTTTCTTCCCCAAAATAGACGACATTTTATCAGCAATTCCGTACCATTTCGACTGGCTTCCCTTGGCCAGAGGTACTACTTCCAATCGCATCAGGAATGCTGTAAAATGTTTCGGTCGCCGAGAGTAAAGGACAAAGTATAAATATCACTAGTCTATATGTTGAATTTGAACTATGTATCGTTCATCAAACTATAGGGAATGGCCAGTTTTCTGTAAAAGTGGTTGTATCTCGAGGGTTGTATGTTTGATTACCGGTACCATATTTTCGAGAGCTTCAGATTGAATTTAAAGAATACGAAATCGGGTGCATTTAATTTCAAATGAATTCTGTAAGAGAGAAATAATTTCCTATTACTGTTCTTTTCCTCCTTAAGGCTCGTATTGGGTTAAGATGGTCCGTTATTATCTATTTCTTTTCTTGTGTTTGATGGCAGCATTCTCGGAAGGTTCCTGTGGGTGCTTCAACAAAATATAAATTGTTTACTCTGTGCGAATGGCTAGTATGATTAGCGCTGGTTGCAACGGCGGTTTCCTTACGGAATGCAGGGGTTCACGATAAAAAATAAAATCAATTACAAACGAAAGTGAACCAACGCCTGGTGAGTCTGTAGTACGGTAGAGTCCATAAAGTGGATACCTCGCTGGGTATGCAGGGTCGTTATGATAAAAAAACATAAAATGTAGAGAGTCTTATGACAACAACACTTTAGGGACTGCTGCAGAAAATTTATTGATCGACATGTTTCGGTGCCTAGGGCAAACATTTTCACAACAAAAACATTTTATTTTAATTTCTTTTGATAGTTTACTTACATACTTACAATGAACTTTCACTTTCACTTTCAGTTGCTATTAATAACGTTACCACTGTAACATTGTGACGTTTAAATTTTGTTCTTCAGCATGATTTTATGTATTGTTTTTATCCTGATGACGGTGCTCTAGGCTCCGAAACATGTCGATCAATAAATTTTCTGCAGCAGTCCCTAAAGTGTTGTTGTTATAAGACTCTCTACATTTTATGTTTTTTTATCATAACGACCCTGCATACCCGGCGAGGTATCCACTTTATGGACTCTACCGTACTACAGACTCACCAGGCGTTGGTTCACTTTCGTTTGTAATTGTCTGTTATTGTTCAATATCTGAGTTGTCATAAAAACTTCTTTTTAATATTTTGAATTTGAATGTTCCTATATCAATCAAAGTACATGTACATGCATATATGCACTTGCATAAGGATGATTTCAATTACTGGGTAAAAATGTATAAATTTATTGCCTTTTCTTTGGCAAATTTGCACCTTTTAGTTACTCTAAAAAAAATTCTTCAGAAGGACATGTTATGATATACTACAATATTCTCTACAATTATTTTCATGAAAATAATGGCAATTGTTATATCTTACATGGCACATTTGATTGCCATACATATGGTAAGGTCTGCACCTGTAAAATTAATCTGATATATGAGTAAAAGCTATAAATCATTAAAGTTATGTCCCTTGAAAATGCCAAAATCAACAAAATCAAAATTATTAAGATAAGAACTTGCTTACTGCCAAAATAAATTCTTCAAGTTGATATTACCAATGATTGTTTAATATGGAATATTGGTAAAACCATGGTTCAAGAGCTGTGTCCCTGTAAATGATAATAGTTTGAGAAACCATTTTTTTCCCTCAATACATGTGTTTCAGGAAAAACTTGTCACCGTTCTATACAATGCATTTTGTATTTTTCAGGACATGTGATCCAACCATACATAATGAATTTTCACCCATCATGGTGAGTTTTATTAGATTTCTATTTTAAGACCCCTGTGGATATATCCTATAAGCAAAAGACGTGATCTGTTGAATACAAAAACTGATACTGTGTGGGGTTGGGTAATGAACCTCTATGAAAAGTTTTCATGCAAATCTTGTATTTAGTATGTCATTTATTATGAATATGCATGAAATGACTGTCAATGGACATTAACCAAGCAACAATCAACCAATCAATCCAGACCAAGTACCTGTCATTGTCTAAAAAAAATCTTATACAATATAATCATAAAACTCCACATCAAAATATCAGTTTTTAAAGGATCAATGTATATACCCTCAGGAAGGATTAAAATGACAGATATACAAGTCGTTTATACATGTAGAAGCATTTCATTACAATTTTCCTCAGTTCTGAAATTCTCTCCTCAGTGTTTTTTTTATTTTGGGAGGGGGACTTTTAATATAAGGGTTCTGATTTAATAAATGAATACATGCCGATTGTTCGTTGAATTTGTTCAACATATATATTCAGCATGCAGATCGTAAATTCTCCGAAAATAACACATTTTGTTTTGTTTTATATTTTTGAGTTCCTTCTCACTGCTATCAAACTCAGTTTTCTTTTACTTTTCAAAACAGAATTTAGAAACACTACTCTTTCAATATATTAGTTAGTTATAAACCATTCATTTAATAGTGTTTTATGGGTTGATTTGTGCATCCGTGGTGAGTTTTATGTAGACAAAATGCGTTTCTGGTATTAAAAAAGTTCATACCAGGTATTTATAATTGGCATAGTTGATTCATTTAAAAAAATAAATGAGTACACTTGACATGATACATGTATATGTCATGTTTGTTTTGTATGAATATTCTATGATTTAAGAATAAATTATAGATTTAAAAAAAATGTAATTAAAACAATATTATTTTATTTTCAGGGCTTGTTGTTACTGTCCGAAGAACAAGAAATGTATAATAAGAGAATAGAGACATGTAAAAATGACCATAACATACCTGTGATATATACATAATAATTATTTTTATCTGGACATTTTATAATATAATCTCACAATATCATTTTGTTATTCCTGTTTTTATTCCAGATTAAAAAAGAATCTAATCTATAGATGTGAAATATAATTTCTATGTCAACTTGCAATCAAGGTTTTGAATGAAATGAAGCAGTGCATTTATTTGTTAGTTAAAACTAATGTAAAGATCTTCTTTGAACACAAAAGAAGGATCTGTATGCCAATTTTTCACAAGTTTGAATATTGAGTACTTAATTTAACCCACTGAAGCTCATGTAAATTGAGACAAAGATCAATGTCCAATTTAGCAAGGATAAAGATATTTTATAAAAACCAGGGACTTGTGTTCATTTATCATTGTCCTATCTCATTTTTCACACATTAAAAATGTTTTGGTTCATTATTTCTCCAATACTATTGAACACAACAACTTCATATTTTGTCACCAGTTGAACTGTTATTAGTTGCAACATGTGTGCACTTTTTGGATGTTTCAAAGACCTTCTTATTGTTTAGCTATTGGTTCGAGACCACAATTGTCGTCCCTTGATTTTGTTGTCCACGAATATAGTCCCTAGTGTTGACAGTGGGTTACTTGCCAATATTTTTTTTATACCCCTTCCAAATTTATTTCTCCATGTTTTAATGCTCCAATTGCAAGTAGGGGCTGAAATAACACTGTAAAAAAATTTGGTTCCAGAATTTTAAAGGAAAGTAGTGATTTGGTCCAGCTGAAAAAGGTTAAAAATTAGCACTTCAGAATCTGTCAAAGATTTCAAGATGCCCTGAATGTAAAATTGTCCATATTTTGAGTTAGAGCCAATGAAGTTTTCTATAATTTTGATATAATTTGTCCCAAAAGTATTACAACACACTAAAAATTTCATTGAGAAAGCTCAGGTGGGATTTTTTTAATTTTCATTTATGTTCTAAAAGAAATGCACTACGAAATAATTGTGGTATCGGACCTAATTGATAATGTCAATTTGTCAAATATCATGAAACTAAAGGATTTAAACTTTTATTTTATAGAATTTCTGCAAAAATGACCAATTTTGGCATTTATTGTCAAAATAGGCATTTTATAGCTTTTTCAATGTTAATGCATAAATGGCATCCTGACTTTCTATCTGACAGGTTTTCATGTGTCAATATTTGTGTTTCTATGCCTTTATCCAGTTCTATTACTTATTTTGTGAACTCTGAATCTACAGAAAAGAAGATTATCTCAGACAATATGTGCAAAATGTGTTGTATAAATGGCCCTTGTCTAACACCCTGTTTAGATGAAGTCAAAAGTGGGGAGCTTGGTACATAAAAGTTGAAGTCCATAATAAAGACCTCACTTAATTTGTATAAAAAGCACTTTACAATGTCTATTGTACCTGTTTCATTTCAAATAATATCTTTTCTTTTCTTCTGTAGGATAGCAAGTGGTTCAAATCTAAGCCTTTTGAGACTAAAATTGCATGAAAGTTTTTCACTAAAAAGGCAAAAATCTTTGTATCAGACCATACTGTCTGCAAGAAAAGTTAAATGCAAGTCTTTTTGTGCTCAGATTTGTTGTATCATGTCACATGAGTATAGAAATGATAAAAAATGACACAATTTTTTATCTCTTATAGTCTTAACATGCATTTTTTAATGTAAATATGTGGCACGGCCTAAATTGACCTAAATTATTTCCAGTCTTTTAAAGTATATTCAGTACATATGTAAAGATTATTTATAACCAAAATGCTTTACAAATTTAAAATTCCTGGAAAATATTACATCTTCATGTAAGGCCCCCTTCATTGAAAAATCTCAATTTTTAGGCACAGGCTCATATAAATTTGACTTTTGAATAATTATACTAAGTCTGATAAATCAAATGAGTACTCTTTTGCTTTAAGTACATGTGATAAATTATAAATTAAGGCATTTAAAAAGTAATTTTTTGCAATGTTTTAATTTTTATGTTAAATAATGATACACACAAGTTAAGTTTAACTTGAGGCCATTATTATAATCATGTTTAAATGAAGTGAAACATTATTTTGTTGAATGATGGTACACTCCAGGTACTAGTGCCGGATACATAAACAGTTGTTTCTTTGATACATCATAGGCTGGTCTACAATAGGCTTAGTTGTTAATTTTTGTTTCACTCAACTGGCACTTTATTGGGTAGTGAAGCGGGACAAACAAACAAACAAACAAACGGGTGCACAGACCAAACAAGTGAAACTGTGAGCTTCTGCTCACTGATGATACCCCCGTCCAAATGTGTTCGGTAAACAGGAAGTTGTCGAGTGATGAATCTGAAAACGCATCACACGGTATAGCTGACTTATATGAAGTCTGAAACCAAATATCAGAAATCCTGGTAGTGCAGTTCCTGAGAAAAATGTGAAGAAAAATTTTCAACTTGGCTATCAGGTGTAAAAATGATACAAGTGTTCGGTAAACAGGAAGTTGTCGAGTGATGAATCTGAAAACGCATCACACAGTATAGCTGACTTATATCAAGCCTGAAACCAAATTTCAGAAATCCTGGTAGTGTAGTTCCTGAGAAAAATGTGACGAAAAATATTCATGGGACGGACGGACTGACTGACAGACTGACGGACTGACGGAAGGATAGACAGAGGTAAAACAGTATACCCCCCTTTTTTTCAAAGCGGGGGTATAAAAACATAATGCTCCTAGGTGGGGCTAAAAACGGCACTGGTAAAAACACACTTTTTCATTCAGATTGCTACTTAATATATCTTGATCACTCAGAAAACATGAAAAATGCAAAATATCTTTACAAATCAATGTTTTGACACTTCACTAGTCCACCATTGTTTTGATTAAACTTGTTTTAAATTGATTAATTGATTAATCATAAAAACATAAGAAATTTAACATAGCAGAAGAAGAATCTACTTCAACCATAGGTATAAGAAGATGGGGTATGAGACAACTCTTCACCCAAGTCACAATGTAAAAGTCTACCATTATAGGTCAAAGTACTGTCTTCAAAATGGAACGTTGGCTAACAACAAACAGCAAGCTATAAAGCTCCTAAAAAATGACTAGTATAAAACCATTCAAACAGAAAAATCCAAAGGTCTAATCTATATAAAAAAACCTGAGAAGCACATAAACAAAAAAATTCGAAAGGGTTCCACGGAACCCAGTGTCTCGCCTACTTTTGCTGTTAATCGCAGACTCAACAAAAATGAGGAAAAACATCAATAATAATTTCCCTCTCGATACTGTCTTTTGGTTGAAAGAAGCTTCCAAGTTTGATAAAAAATCCAGGATAGTTTATGAATCTAATAAATGCTTTATAAACTTTTAACTGCAGACTGTATGTAATGTTAACTGGAAGAAAAACTAAGTCCATTTATAAGTAAAATACGGAAAAAGTGAATTTTTTTTTTCACAAAATTTTCTTCTTGATACTATCTTATGATCATAAACAAGCTTCTGTCCAAGTTTGGTACAAATCAAGGATAGTTTATGAAAGTTATTAAAATTTTAAAAACTTTAACCACAGAGTGAATGTAATGTTTCTTCGCAGAAAAACTAAGTCCATTTATAAGTAAAATACGGAAAAAGTGGAAATTTATTTTTACAAAATTTTCTTCTTGATACTATCTTATGATCATAAACAAGCTTCTGTCCAAGTTTGGTACAAATCAAGGATAGTTTATGAAAGTTATTAAAATTTTAAAAACTTTAACCACAGAGTGAATGTAATGTTTCTTCGCAGAAAAACCAAGTCCATTTATAAGTAAAATACGGAAAAAATGGAATTTTATTTTTACAAAATTTACTTCTGGATACTTTCTTATGATCATAAACAAGCTTCTGTCCAAGTTTGGTAGAAATTCAGTATAGTTTAAGAAAGTTATTAAAATTTCAAAAACTTTAACCACAGAGTGAATATTTGTGGACGCCGCCGACGACGACGACGCCTGAATGCAGGATCGCTTAGTCTCGCTTTTTCGACTAAAGTCGAAGGCACGACAAAAACACTGAACATCAGGTTGCTAACTTAGGACAGGTGCAAACAAATGCAGCAGGTTTAAATGTCTCAATAGGTACCAACTTTCGCCATTACCTGAAACAATAGTGTAACATCACAACATAGAGAGTTTGTCATGAATGTAGGTCACAAAAATGGTAGATTCACCATTGCATAAAAACAATCACTTTAACAATCACTTTAAAAATCATATACAGTAGATAAAGTATAGATAATCATTTAATGGTAACCAAAAAATATTGCACATTTTGTATTCGACAGATATGTTATACTGTTAGTACACTGTAAGATATTTCTCTGAAGAAAAAAGAGATCAACTCTCATCCTTCCAGGACACAAGAAAGGTTTTTGATAAAATGAATCTAGAGTAAAACAATAGTTTCAAAAATCAAAATGTCAAATGTATAGATTATCATTTAATGGTAATCAAAAATATTGCACATTTTGTAATTGACAGCAGGGGCGGATGCAGAAATTTTCGAAAAGGGGGGGGGGGTGCTAACCCAGGGCAAAGGGGGGGTGCAAAACATATGTCCCGATACAAATGCATTGATCGGCAAAAATAAAGGGGGGGTGCGCACCCCCGGAACCCCCCCCCCCCCCCCCTGGATCCGCCACTGGACAGATATGTAATGCTAAGGCATACTTCTGTTTATAGTACACTGTAAGATATTTCTCTGTAAGAAAAACAAGAGATCAACTCTCATCCTTTTCCAGGACACGAAAACTGTTTTTGATAAAATGTTGTTAGCAAGATGAAATCATTTCTCTGAAAGAAGAGTAGTAACTCTAATCTTTCCATCCATGGCTCCAGTCAAACACATCTGAGTATCAATATTAGGGGACCAGTCTACGGTAGTGACAGATGATGTGTGTCCCTTAACTTCCATCACTCTATTAAATAATGCATTTTCTCCAGTTTTTATCTGAAATATAAAATGATAGTTAAATATAATACCAGATTTTGTATCTTTATGTTTGCATAAATTGATACTTGAATCAGTATAGAAATTTACAATTGAATAATGTGAAGTATAACTTGTACCACTGCTACAGGAGTTATATCTGGATATTTCAACTACCCCTCCTACCAATGAGGATCTATCAATTTCAACCTTCAATTACACTTTTAAGGACATGCACAATTATTTTTATCACCTTATGGTTTGGAACAATAATGAAGAAATAATTAGATGAAATGAAAACAAACAAGAATGTGTCCATAGTACACTGATGCCCCACTCGCACTATAATTTTCTATGTTCAGTGGGCCGTTAAATTGGGGTCAAAACTCTAATTTTGCATTAAAATTGGAAAGATCATATCATAGGGAACATGTGTACTTAGTTTCAAGTTGATTGGACTTCAACCTCATTAAAAACTACCTTGACCAAAAACTTTATCCTGAAGCAGGACAAACAAACGAATGGACAAACAGACCAGAAAACATAATGCCCCTCTACTATCGTAGGTCGGGCATAATAATCCAGTTAATAGCTTAAACTTTCAAAAAAATAAAATACAGATTTGGTAAAACCAAGGATTTTTATCTAAAGTAGCAAACATTAAATTTTGAATTAACAATATTTGATATGAATTAACAAAAGTAATTTCTCTTTCAATATTTGAATGAGCCTTTATGGTTCTGTTCATAATGAAGTTTAATGTAGAAGTATCAGGTTAATGAATACATTTCACTATACTCAAAGTCACTTTATTCCATGAGTTGTAAAACAAGCTATAATGAGATATGTGTTTCTCATGCAGTTATTTTTTACTTTCCAAACTAAAGGAAAATCATTCGTGCAGTAAGCTCTTTAATAAAGCATACATGAAAACAATAGGATAACACATAAATCTTTATTTATTTTTTTCAGCAATCAATTCTAAATGTGAAGCTTTAAAAAATTGTTTTCATTGAAGCTTTAAAAAAAGTGTATTCATTGAATGTTCTAGTCTGATTATTTTGCCCTCAAACTTCTCATATTTTATGGCAAGAACATTTTATTTTACATCCAATTAAATATTAAAACTTTGAAATTTTCTCAATAAAATGTACCGTGTAAAGAGATCCAGCCATTTTATCACAAGAAATCAAATACTGTCCCTCTGGATCAAAAGCAAATAATCTCCCTTTAGGTATCTCTTTACTAGCTGCTAATCCACTAGACAGGAATGGTAGAGCAGCACCAGATTGGAGTGGAAGTTCTCTAGACTTATCTGGTTTGTGAATGTTCCACTGATAAAACTGAAAAACAAAATCAGTAGCTGTAAGTTCCATTACAGCTGACTTAACTTTGACTTGACACTTAGTGTTGCTTTCCATCTATTGCAGTTAAATTAAAACTGAACAAATTTCAGTTTGTTTCATAAATCCAAACAGTTCAACTGGTTAGAAATTTTGACCAATGCTGTAGAAATCAAGAGTCAAGTCTTCAAAGTTCTAGGTGATAAAATAAGGCATACTTACAATCCTATAAGACTTTAATTTCACTTTATTGCTACATGTATAACGAAAATGTAGCTAGAAATTTGTAAGCATATTTTTATTATAATAGGTCATTCGAAAGGCGAGAAATAATGACCTTGACCTTACAGACAGACATTCCCACCTTGTTTTAACACATATTGTCTGTTGGAGGGCACCCTACACTTCTAGCATGATTAATATCCTTAAAGGATTTAAACTTTCTATCTGCCTTTGTATATTTAACACAATATTTGCAGCCAGCATTGACTCAATCTCTGGCTGTGGGCAAGAATGATACCATTAATCATCAACATCTTTCAAGGCATTTATTGTCCAGAAATAAGAAATTCTTGGTAAACATCTTTGAACAAGCTATTTTGTCACAGATGGAAAATTTATTTAGATAAAATGCAACCTACCAATATACCTTTACTTTCTTATAAGAAGTTTCATAGATGCCATATTTAGATGGCGACAATTTGTTTAAAGAAAAAAAACATGTTTACCTTTTCATCTGTGCCTAAACTGTAGCACATGTTTTCATCAGAGCTAAATTGTAATGATAAAACTTCCCCATTGTGAGCCTCCCATTGTGAAATACAGTTGTTCTGCTGCATATCTACAATATATACTCAATGTATAAAAAAAGATAAACAATAAGCTGAAATTAATCAATTTTAAATGTTAAACCAAATTATCTATACCTGTCTGAAAGTATGCACATGTGAGAGTTTTTATTCAAAAACGTTTTTTGTTTCCAGGAAATTCTCAGTAAAGCAAACAAAATATCAAGTCTGATGAGACATGTCTCTAGTAATTAATTTTTCAACCGTTTATAATAAATCTATTAAGAGATGCATTAAAATATCAATGCATTCTATAGAAAATAAACGCATATTACCATGGAGTCTTTTTGTCATATGAAATATGTACCTCATTGAATTTTGATGCTTTCAATATTTTTTTAACATGATAGCAGTCGGTTAAATATATTATATTTATCTTATTAATTCTAACGGAAATTGGGCACATTTAATTAAGTTTTCTTCACCAGATTATTATCAAAACAACAAACCAAATAGCCTTATCCTTCCATCAGCAGCACCAGCCAGTAGTAACTGTCCATTATGATTGTAAGAACAACAGTTGATAGCAACAGGACCAGGCTCTAGATTTAACTGTTGCTGAAGAAAAGTAAATATAATATGTCTATAGAAAGTATAGGTTAATTTTCAAGTCATCTGTGCTCTGCTTCAAATACCAAAGTTTTACTTCTTCATGAATATTGGATAAGCTGAGTATGTGGCATCCTACAATCCATTGATGAACAGCATGAAACTTCGTGAGATTTTGTTTTAGAAAGTCCTTATTTTTATGTAAAAAGTTGCTTTTCAAATGAACCTTCATCAAGTATCATGTCTTTAATATTATAGTCATTACCGGGGGTACTTTGAATATTAAGCAAGAAAGAGTATCCATAGAATAGGAACTGTGTTATCCTAAAAGTTTCATTGCAGTTTTCCCTGCATCAAAAAAAAATATCATCATCCATCTCATTTTTCTATTTCCAAAGACATTATATGAGGCCTTACATGAATGTTTTAAATTCTAACATTAATCATCTGTATTCTTGCATGAGGTCCAACCTGACTGATTGTACATTACGAAAATTTACAGCATAAAATATATCAGTCATTTAAATAGTGCTAGGGTCTTACAATCATTTTCATTGTTCTTAGGTCCCAGTAAGACAGCTTTCCAACTTTGCCAGTATAACCCTGTAACTCTGAACTTCCTGAGGCTGATCTAGATCTGTGAACACTTGCAGAACACACAAATGAGCCTCCAGCTGGATTGGAACATAAGGATATAATTGTGAAATATAACAAGAGGTTCTCAAGAGCCTGAATCGCTTACCTTGATTTTTTAGCATTTATCTTTCGTTTCAAGAGTTTAAAGTGTCCAATTTCACCAATAGCTCTTTAAGGGGTCAATTGACAATTTTGGTCGTATGAATTTATTTGTAGATCTTACTTTGCTGAACATATTTGCTTTTTACAGCTTATCTTTATCATTAATACTATTCAAGATAATAACCAAAAACTGCAAAATTTCCTTAAAATTACAAATTTAGTGGCAGCAATCCAACAATGGGTTATTAGATTCATCTGAAATTTCAGGGCTCATAGAATGTTACCTTATGAACACTTTAGCCCCATGTCAGATTTGCTCTAACCCCCCCCCCCCCCTTTTTTTTTTTTTAGATATAAGCCAAAAACTGCATTTTACCCCTATGTTCTATTTTTTGCCATGACGGCCATCTTTTTTGACGAAACAGAAAATAAAACACAAACTTTATTTTCGATGCCCTAATAATCATTCAGCTTAAGTTTGGTTGGAATTGATTTAGTAGTTTCAGAGAAGAAGATGTTTGAAATAGTTTGCACCAGACGGACGACAACGGACACCAAGTGATAGCTAAAGATCACAGTTCCTTCGGACTGATGAGCTAAAATGGAACTTGCTCAAGACACCAACTGATCATCAAACATGGTCTTGCACATAAGACATTTGTTTTAAAGTAGTTAAGAAAACAAATGATTCTCAATTATGGACAAAATTAAAAATAAACATCCAATCATTATACTGGCTATAGATACAGAAAAGTATCACATCTTGAAGTTGAAATTCTTTTGAACTCAATTTTCTAATTTAGAAGGGGTTGTAGCTTACAGATGCTGAAGATCTATTCATTGACAGTGACATTTCTTCTTATCATATAACTCTGCTATCACTAGGAGGAATATAATATGTACAACAGTTTTTTTTCTTCAAATAAAATAAAGTATCCTATGCAAAACTCACAGCTTAATCTGTCTATAACTATAGCTAGCTATCACATGATAAAAAATAGTGTTTGACATTACCTTGGATAACTAGCATCTGCAGAAGCTTCATAAAATGACTTCATCTCCTTTAATAATCGTATATTTCCTGATCTGTTTCCTAGCAACAACTGAAAAGAAAAAATCGACGGATCAGAAGAAAAAAAATGTTCTAACTTTACATAAATAAGAGTGCTGAAATGTCTCGCATTCTTTACTAATCATTGATATTATGTTGATAGTCCTAAATATAAAGCTTTATATCACATACACTTAACATTAAACTAAAAAAACTAAACATTGACCAATGAACCATGAAAATGAGGTCAAGGTCAGATGAACCATACCGAGCAGACATGTACAGCTAACAATTCTTCCATACAACAGATAAAGTTGACTTATTGCTTATAGTTAAGGAAAAACAGATCAAAACACAAAAACCTAACACTCAGCAATGAACGGTGAAAATGAGGTCAAGGTCAAATAAAACCTGCACCACTGACATGCAGATCATAAAATATTTCCATACACCAAATATAGTTGACCTTTTGCATATAGTATAAAAAAAAAGACCAAAACTAAAAAACTAAACTTTGACCACTGAACCAGAAAAGAGGTCAATGTCAGATGACACCTGCCAGCTAGACATGTTCACCTTATGATCAGTCCATACACCAAATATAGTAGACCTATTGCATACAGTATAAGAAAAATAGACCAAAACACAAAAACTTAACTATAACCACTGAACCATGAAAATGAGGTCAAGGTCAGATGACACCTGTCAGTTGGACATGTACACCTTAGGGTCCTTCCATACACCCAATATACTAGACCTATTGCTTATAGTATCTGAGATATGGACTTGACCACCAAAACTTAACCTTGTTCAATGATCCATGAAATGGTGTCGAGGTCAAGTGAAAACTGTATGACGGGCATGAGGACCTTGCAAGGTACGCACATGCCAAATATAGTTATTCTATTACTTATAATAAGAGAGAATTTAACATTACCCAAATTCTTAACTTTTTCAAGTAGACACTGAACCATGAAAATGAGGTCAAGGACATTGGACATATGACTGACGGAATCTTCTTAACATGAGGCATCTATATACAAAGTATGAAGCATCCAGGTCTTCCACCTTCTAAAATATAAAGCTTTTTAAAAGAAGTTGGCTAACGCTGCCGCAGCTGCGGCCGTAGCCTCCGGATCACTATCCCTATGTCGAGCTTTCGAGGCTCGACAAAAATGTAAATAAAATAACTAATTCTAAATTTGGTTCACCACTAATTCAAAATGCATATTTTCCCAAAAGTATTAAATGTCCCAGTGAATAAACTACAGAGAGAACAATAGCTATTGTTTTTATTCAATATAAACTGACAAAAGTTTAAATACCTTGACCAAGAAATGACTTGGTGGAAAAAGTTCATTTGGTTTGCTATAAGAAGTCTTATAAACAAGTCAAGCATAGCCTAGTACATTGAAGTTTTTGGCCTATTGCTATAAGTGATAAAGTGACCTTTTGCTTATTATTTTCTTGATTCTTTTTGCTGTTTCATTGAAAATTAAATCACATCTGTTAATTTAAGAATATCAAAATTCCAATTATTTTTTCTCTTTACTTAACTCGGTGACAAAAGAAATTTGATAAGGGTTGTTCCAGTAATTTATTTATGGGGGTGGGGTTAGACATCACTTTTTTTTTATTTCGTTACCCATGTCTATTTCAACTTGTAACAGAATAGTACATGCTTTCAAACCCAGCATCCACAGAAAAAACATCATCTGGTGCATGTCTAACCCTCCAATACTTTATTTCCTGGTATAGCCCTTATTGATATGACTATATTTTTTAACATATTAATACAGACACCTACCCATCTATCTGACTTTGTTCTCCACTCAACAGATAGAAATGCTGACTTTGACATAACAGTGGCAGCTGTAGTAGGCTGAGGACTCCAACTCCATACTCTATAAATATGTTATACAGAAAAATCTTTAAAATGAATGCACGTGAAATATTTAATCAAGACTAACTAAAAAAATAGTTAAGCATAACAAAGAGGACATGCCTGGGGGTAAAATCTATAGGGTATGGTCATTTTGGTTTATTCAATCATATATATACAAATTTTACAGAATTATCAAAATATAAGTGTTACTTTACTGGTATATTATGAGTTTCATATAAAAAGGCTTAAAGAAATTTATTACAATACTAGAACAGTATAGAAAATTTTGAACAAATCAATAATGGAAATAATGCATCTCAAATTGTAGTCCATTCAGAATATGTGAAACAAAAACAAAATGGTACACAATCCAGACGATGTGAGATAAAAATCTACTAATAAATTTTTAAAATTTTATGTGACTGTGTATGGTACATACTTAACTACCCCATCAACATCTACACTGGCAATATACTGTCCTGTATTACTGAACTTGCTGTAAGATATGGCTGCTCTATGTTCAATATAATCCTCCTATAAGATTAAACCCAATTTTTCAATACTAGGAGAGGACAGGGTAAATCATTTATATATTTCATCTATTTTTAGATTACAAAATATTTACTCTAATTAATTTAGGCAGTAATCTAAAAGTATTATGGCATCCTAAATTTATGTTAAACTACTGAATTCATCGCAATTTTAGCATTTCCATTAATTATTGATGTTTTTTTGGTCTAAAATGGAAGTAACCACACTTGTGTTCAATATTATTGTGAACCCTATGATACTTTTCCATAGATTCACCTGCAAGTTGTCGGTCGATTTAAACTTTTGCAAGTTCTTTTGTCCCATCCAATAGCTATTGTTCTATGTGTAGTTTATTCAATGGGACCTTTAAAGTTCTTCCAAGAGAAATTTATCACTCATTGAATAATTCACCTGAACAAAAAATTGAACTTGTCAATGATGAAAATACATGTACAAATAAGGAATCACAAAACTGCATGTGATGTTGCATTTATTCAATATCAATAACACATTTTCAATTTGTTCAATATAAACACTGATTTAAAAATTAAAAGTTGATTTCTGATGAAATTTCAATATTTTTCCTATTAAAAATTTGCTTTTTGAGTGTGTTCAACAACAGGTTGTCTGATTTGTCTGAAAATTTCAGGGCAGATAGATCTTGACCTGATAAACAATTTTACCCAGTCAGATTTGCTCTAAATGCTTTGGTGTCAGAGATAAAAGCCAAAATCTACATTTTCCCTCTATGTTCTATTTTTAGCCATGGCAGGCATCTTGGTTGGTTGGACGGGTCACGCCACACAATTTTTAAACTCAATACCCCAATAAGGATTGTGGCCAAGTTTGGTTAAATTTGGCCCAGGAGTTTCAGAGAAGATTTTTGTAAAAGAGTACAAAAATTTACGAAAAAAATGGTCAAAATGGACTATAAAGGGCAATAACTCCTTAAGGGGTCAACTGATAATTTTGGTCATGTTGACTTATTTGTAGATCTTACTTTGCTGAACATTATTGCTGTTTACAGTTTATCTGTTTCTATAATAATATTCAAGATAATAACCAAAATCTGCATAATTTCCTTCAAATTACTTATTTCGTGGCAGCATCCCAATAACCGGTTGTCCTATTCATTTGAAAGTTTCAAGGCTGATACATTTTCACTTGATGAACAATTTTACCCCATGTCAGATTTGCTTCAAATGCTTTGGTTTCAAAGTTATAAGCCAAAATCTACATTTCACCCCTATGTTCTATTTTTAGCCATGGCGGCCATCTTGGTTGGTTGGCCGGGTCACGCCACACATTTTTTAAACTAAATACCCCAAATATGATTGTGGCCAAGTTTGGATTAATTTGGCACAGTAGTTACAGAGGAGAAGATTTTTGTAAAAGATTAATAAGATTTACGAAAAATGGTTAAAAATTAACTATAAAGGTCAATAACTCCTAAAGGAGTCAACTAACCATTTTGGTCATGTTGACTTATTTGTAAATCTTACTTTGCTGAACATTATTGCTGTTTATAGTTTATCTCTATCTATAATAATATTCAAGATAATAACCAAAAACAGCAAAAATTCCCTAAAATTACCAGTTCTGGGGCAGCAACCCAACAACAGGTTGTCGGATTCATCTGAAAATTTGAGGGCAGATAGATCTTGACCTGATAAACAATTTTACCTCCCCCCCTCCCCCGCAATATCAGATTTTCTCTAAATGCTTTGGTTTTTGAGTTATAAGCCAAAAACTGCATTTTACCCCTATGTTCTATATTTAGCCATGGCGGCCATCTTGGATGGTTGGCGGGGTCACGCCACACATTTTTCAAACTAGATACCCCAATGATGATTGTGGCCAAGTTTGGTTTAATTTGGCCCAGTAGTTTCAGAGGAGAAGATTTTTGTAAAAGTTAACGACGACGGATGACGACGACGACGACGACGGACGCCGGACAACAAAGTGATGGGAAAAGGATATTTTTTTGGTCAGTTAATTTAATCAATGAGTGATAGATTTCTCCTAGAAGAAATTTAAAGGGCCCAAGTGAATAAACAACACATAATAATAGCTATTGTATTGGTTCAATGGGACAGGTAAACTTACAAAAGTTTAAATACCTTGGTCAAGAGCAGACGACTCTGGTAGACTTCCATTTGGTTCACAATAATATTTAACAAGAATGTGTCCCTAGTACACGGATGCCCAATCCACAATATCATTTTCTGTGTTCTGTGGACCGTCAAAATAGGGTAAAAACTCTTATTTAGCATTAAAATTAGAAAGATCATATCATAAGGAACATGACTGTACAAAGTTTTAAGTTGATTTAACTTAACTGCTTCAAGGAGGACAGAGGGACGAACGAACAAACGAACAGACGACAGATGCACAGACCAGAACACATAATGCCCATAAATGGTCATAAAAATATGTTGTATTTGATAATGAAAGACAACAAAGGTTGAACTTGAACATGAATGCAGCCACTTCCTTTTTACACCAAAACCAGCTGAAAAGTGATGGTTTTTTTTTGCATATTTGATGGAATTTTCATTTTAAAGATGGAGTTTGAGTGCCTTTTATGACCAAATCAGCTCAAGTTTTTATGATAACTACTTGAATCGCTTGAAGAAACACTTTAAAGATTTTAAAACAAAATGTCAAAAGTCTTATGTACATCGAATATTAGGCCAAAATTAGCCCTTACCAGATCTTCTCCTTTAGAAGATATGAAATGACACATAATGTTTGTGTTTTAAGTTTTGTCCAAAAGGTTATCATTCTTTTGTCAACTGTTGTTAATACTTTTTGTTATCCATCAATACTGCTGTTGGTAAAATTTAAATGGAAACTGGTTTATCCAGGAATTGTGACATAAGTGCTTTTTTTTTAATTAAAGGTTTTACACGTAAAACATATGAAATTGAACATGCATTTTTCTGATCTGATTTTGGTTGATTTCTTTTCAAATTGGGAATATAAAAATCGTTCCATCAAATCAAAATATGATTGCTGCCATATGATTGAAGACTTTCTGAAACAGTTAAAGTCTACTTTGCATCACATTCAAAACATCGGAAGTTAAATTTCTTGATCATTCAAAGAAACCAATTGCCCATCAAAATAGAAACAAACAATTGAATTTTGCCAGGAAATTCTAAGAAATTATTCTAGATGGTAGATGTAGCAATTGACATTACACCAAAGGAATCAAGTGTGTTATGGTCATATCAATTTGAATTTTACCTAGATCTATTAAACATTCAGGAAGTACTGAAATCACTAGCAAAAACATTGTGACTATTACTCGATTAAAACCAAGAGTGTCTGAATAAAACCAAGAATGTGTCTATAGTACACTGATGGCCAACTCTCACTATCATTTTCTATGTTCAGTGGACGGAGAAATTGGGGTCAATACTCTAATTTTGTATTCAAAATAGAAAGAAAATATCATAGGGAACATGTGTACTAAGTTTCAAGTTGATTGAACTTCAACTTTATCAATTACTACCTTGACCAAAAACTTTAACCTGAAGCAGGACTGACGAATGAATGAACAAACCAAAGAACAGACGCACAGACAGAAAGAGATAATAAAGTGGAGCATTTAAATGTTTACCCTTCTAATAAATGCAGAATGAGTAATTACTACACAAGGTACTTAGATACAAGGTAAGGAAATTATATTTCTTCACTTTTAACAAGCAAGAAAAAAGTAAGTCAAAACATTTTATTTGTTTTTCCTCACTCACCTGTATGTTTAGATAGATGATCTAAAAATTATAAATGATCATTATGCTACACCCCTTATATCAATATACATAGGTGTCACCATACAGCACATTTTGTTTACCAAAAAACACTAATTAATAAATTCAACTTTTAATACTCAAACTCACCTGACTTAACAATAGAAATGGACATTTATCTGTTTCATCTAAAAAATAACCAACAATGTACAGTAGATATTACATTGTTACTTAATATAAGAGTCTATATTTAAGACACACTATCCTAAAAACTTTATAAGAACATGTTTAAGCTGAAATGTATCTGAGTATTCTAAACTAACTTATCAGTAAAACATGAAAATTGCTTAGGAGTCCAGTCGATCACCTTTCAGTGACCTACTACAATCTGTTAACCAATTGAAACTATTTATAACAAGGTTTTCATAACCACATCAATATAAACAGCTTTGTCACACTTTGAATTTGTACAGGACACAGTAAATCATCTCATCATTTATTTTACCTGAACATTTGACATCTTTAATGGGTGGTGTTTCAGGAGCAGGTTGACTCTGTGACCTTTGAGGTACTTCAGGTAAACTCTCTTCCTTTTGGGCTGATGAAGATGATAGAGTATCTCCAACACTGATAGACTAAAAATATTCATTAAATATTAGTTACATAGATAGAGCATATCATTTTTCATATCAATTAGATATGCAGTCAAACAGCAACTAAAGAATGCGTGAATAAAACTTAATGTGTTAGTACCACACACAAATCCATTTAAATCACTTACATACCAAAAAATAACAAAAACTATATATTTAAACAGATGCTTAATAATGTCCAAACAATTTTCTTGATAATGTAGAAACAATTTTCCAAACATTCCATGAAGGTTTAACAGTCATAATTTGTTTTACTCCAGACTGCACAAATTGCGTTTACAGCAGAGTAAAAGTGGCAGTTTTAGTCGCAGAGGGAATTCCTATGGAAAATTGCATTGTGTCTTTGTCTATATTTACAGAATTGCAACCTGTAACATGAAGATTTTACTATTTAATGAATGATTGTAATATTTTCTCCCTGAAGAAATAAACATAAACTAGAGGCTCTAAAGAGCCTGTGTAGCTCACCTGAATTTTCATTTGTGCATATCATAAACGAAGGGCACAGATGGATTCATGACAAAATTGTGTTTTGGTGATGGTAATGTGTTTGTAGATCTTACTTTTATTGAAAATTCTTACTACTTACAATTTTCTCTATCTATATAGATTTGGCCCTTTAAATACAGGGGAAAATATTTTGAAAAATTTACAAAAATTTACTAAATTAATAAAAATTGGTAAAAAATGACTATAAAAGGCAATAACTCCTTATGGGGTCAACTGACCATTTCAGTCATGTTGACTTATTTGTAGATCTTACTTTGCTGAACATTATTGCTGTTTACAGTTCTATCTATAATAATATTCAAGATAATTAACAAAAAGAGCAAAATTTCCTTAAAATTACCAATTCAGGGGCAGCAACCCAACAACTGATTGTCTGATTCATCTGAAAATTTCAGGGCAGATAGATATTGACTTGATCAATAATTTAACTCCAGTCAGATTTGCTCTAAATGCTTAAGTTTCAGAGTTATAAGCCAAAATCTATATTTTACCCCTATGTTCTATTTTTAGCCATAGTGGACATCCTGATTGGTTGGCTGAGTCACCGTACACATTTTTAAACTAGATATCCTAACCAGATGCTCCGCAGGGCGCATCTATATACGACCACAGAGGTTGAACCCTGAACGGTGGGGGCAAGTATGGACACAACATTCAAGCTGGATTCAGCTCTAAATTTGGATTGTGATTAAATAGTTGACACAGCATAGGTTTCTGACACAGAATGAATGTGGTCTAATGAACTTAAAATATTTTTTTTTGCCTTTGAGCAATGCACTATGCTGTTGAATATTAATCCTCTCAAAAAAAATGTTTGAAAAAATTTTCTTTTTATTTATGAAATCTGAAATGAGAAAAATTAAACACCTCCCCCCCCCCCCCCCCCCCCCAATTTTTTTCACATCCCACTTTCCCTTATTCCAAAACTGATAACTACTCATTTAAATACATCATAAAATATTAAAATGTAAAAAAAGTGCTTGTTATCACTGAATGGTAAAGATTGTTTTAATTTGATTTTAGTTGATTTAACTACTATTCTGGACAAAGAAAGATAACTGCTATTGAAAATTTCTTGCTATTGCGCAATATTGTGCAATTAGATATTTCTTGCTATTGTGCAAATACTGTGCAATTGAAAATACTTGCTATTGCACATTACTGTGCAATTGAAGATTTCTTGCTATTGCGCAATACTGTGCAATTGAAAATTTCTTGTTATTGCACAATACTGTGCAATTGAAGATTTCTTGCTATTGCTGAATACTGTGCAATTGAAAATTTCTTGCTATTGCACAATACTTAATAAAATAATTTTGGATCCTGATTTGGACCAACTTGAAAACTGGGCCCATAACCAAAAATCTAAGTACCTGTTTAGATTCAGCATATCAAAGAAGCCCAATAATTCAATTTTTGTTAAAATCAAACTTAGTTTAATTTTGGACCCTTTGGACTTTAATGTAGACCAACTTGAAAACGGGACCAAAAATTAAGAATCTACATACACAGTTAGATTTGGCATATCAAAGAACCCCAATTATTTAATTTTTGATGAAATCAAACAAAAACAAAGTTTAATTTTGGACCCTTTGGGCCACCTATTCCTAAACTGTCGGGACCAAAAATCCCAAAAGCAATCCCAACCTTCCTTTTATGGTCATAAACCTTGTGTTTAAATTTCATAGATTTCAATTTACTTATACTTAAATTATGGTGCAAAAACCAAGAATAATGCTTCTTTGGGCCCTTTTTGGACCCTAATTCCTAAACTGTTGGGACCAAAACTCCAAATATCAATCCCAACCTTCCTTTTATGGTCATAAACCTTGTTTTAAAATTTCATAGATTTCTATTTACTTATACTTAAGTTATAGTGTGAAAACCAAATGTATTCTGATGACGACGACGCCAATGTGATACCAATATACGACCAATAAATTTTCAATTTTTGTGGTCGTGTAAAAACTGCAGAATTTTCTTAAAATTACCAGTTTAGTGGCAGCAACCCAACAACAGGTTCTCTGATTCATCTGAAAATTTCAGGGCAAATAGATCTTGACCTGATAAACAATGTAACCCCATGTCAGATTTGCTCTAAATGCTTTGGTTTCAGAGATATAAGCCAAAATCTACATTTTACCCCTATGTTCTATTTTTAGCCATGGCGACCATCTTGGTTGGTTGGCCGGGTCACCGGACACATTTTTTAAACTAGATACCCCAAAGATGATTGTGGCCAAGTTTGGTTAAATTTGACCCAGTAGTTTCAGAGGAGAAGATTTTTGTAAAAGTTAACAGACGACGACGACGGACGCAAAGTGATGAGAAAAGCTCACTTGGCCCTTTGGTCCAGGCGAGCTAAAAAGAGGGGTCCATGAACTCGTTTTCAAGTTAAATCAGTTTGAATGATAAAAATCAGCCGAAACTGTATCTTTTCCAGATAAGTCACAGTTTGACATCGCGGAAATAACAATTTACATTAGCAATGTCATTACCTCCCCTATAACTGTATCATATGCCCTTAAAACTCCCGGTATTTACATTGGATTTTTTTTTGTTTACGGAACCATACTTGTAACAACACCTTGTTTCGTTGCCATGCTAAGACAATAACATCATTTCGCGAAATTTTAGTTTTATGAAAATTTTATCATGTAAAATAAATTGAAATGAACTGATTTGGTTTTTTTTTTGCTGTAGAAAAGAGATAAGTATATTGTATCTGAATCTTAGCCTACACTACTGGGGGTTTTGATGTCTAAAATTGAGAATATCTGGTAGTACAAATAAGTCGGTCATAACGCGGAACAGCCGTTTTTGTGTATTACTGCGTTTGGGCTTCCCCTGGTCAGAAATTCAAATGAGCATGAATAATACATGTATAATGGCCAAATAAGCAATAAAACTTTAAACATTTCTACATCTTATGGAATCTATTTGATATAAATCAGTCATGTAATATTATATGTTATATTATATATATTAAATATATGTAATATGTTTATTTGGTAAAAAAATGAAAAATATTGATTTTAGTTGAAATGATAGGACTTTTGTCTAATGACTGTACTTTAAATCCTGTAACTGTAGATGGCATAAAAAAAATTGGATCTGTTAAAAGACCCAATTTCAGTTATTGAATAATAAATGTAATAGGTCATACATTAAGGTAAACATATTTCAAGAAAATATAACCTTTGCAAATAATATCAATTAATGTATACACATACTTTTAGAAACATTCAGAAAACAAGGATTATAACATATTTTTTTGTTCCAACTACTTTCAATTAAAAATATATATATATTATGTATGCATGTGACTGTCCAAAGTTAGGAACCTGTAATTCAGTTGTTGTCATTTGTTGCTGTGTAACATATTTGTTTTTTCGTTCATTTTTTTGTACATAAATTAGGCTATAAGTGTTCTTGATTGAATTGTTTTCCATTTGTCATTTTAGGGCTTTTAAAGCTAACTATGCCGTATGGGCTTTGCTCATTGTTGAAGGCCTTACGGTGACGTACTGTTGTTAATTTCTGTGTCATTTGGTCTCTAGTGAATAGTCGACTAACTTGCAATCACACCACATTCTTTTTTATATAAATACATTTTTGTAACATTACATAAATATCAGATTTTAACAATGTTTAAAAGGTGCTCTGTATGAATACCTTAAATCTTTTATTTGCTTAACAAAGTATAAAGATTTAGAAAAATGCTAAGTCTCTAGCGTTACACATTTGTACTGATAATGTCATAATCATGTTACAAAGTTTAACAATAACTTTTTTTCAATCAATAGAAAAAAAAGTATAAGATTTATTAATATTTCCTTTGTTGCTCAATTAAATGGATTCAAACAATTTTCAGATATATATACAATTTTTTTAAAACAGCATAAATTATGGGGATCAATAATTCTTTTGCAAAGGAAGAATAGTTTTATTATCAAGAAGAACTTTAAACTGTTTACGTCACTGTAATAAACTTGATCAAGATATGATACCTTAAATTGTATAAGGTACATTTAAATTTATATATTTTATATACCTGTTCTGGTTTATCTAGTAGTCACCTGAATACAAACCAGGAAATAGAATAGCTTCAATAATGGCGTTTTCTAAATCAGTAATTAGAAGCCAGATCCCCATAAACTGTAATCTATGTGAAACTGAGAAGAATATCAAATGGAAATGCCTGACCTGTGGAGTTCTGATGTGCAGTACATGTAAAGATAAAATACATCTGAGAATAGCTAAGGATCATAAGGTAGTAGACATAAAGAATGTAGGGCTTCCTGTTGAAGAATTGGAATTTACAAACATTAAATGTCAAGATCATTCAGAACAATCTTCTTGCCTTTTTTGTACAAAATGTGACAAACTGGTTTGCCCTACTTGTGTTTCCAAGATTCACAAGAAACATGATCTTACCGAAATAAGTGATGCATATAACTTAAAGATAGACAAACTGAAGAAGAAACAAAGTAAATTGCAGAAGGAAAAATATGAAATCATTGCAACCAAGGATCAACTGAACCAGTTTCAAAATGCTGATAATTCAAATTATACCAAAGTAAGCACAGATATTCTAAACCATGAGAAAGTGTTGAAGCAAGCAGTTGAAAAACATATAGCAAAACTTAGAAATGAGTTAGAGCAGAACCACAAAGCTTCTTCCAAAGTGAATGAAGAATGTATCAAAGCCATTTCAAAAAGTGAGAGACAAATAGACAAAAAGTATAGTGATGTTCAAGATTTCATTCATACCACTGACATTTCTAAATTTTTCCAAAATGTCAACAGAATTGAGAAATCAACAGAGGTATCGGTTACAAAACCTGAAATATCACGCAGAACAAAACTACAATTTATTCCTGGAGAGATAACTAAGTCTAACATTGGAGTTCTACAAAGTGTAGACATACCATTATCTGAAGTAAATGCTTCTGTTAGTGTTGTTTTAAATCGATATCATACTAATCTTTTTTTGGTCAGTTATTTATCTCCATGTCCTGATGATTCACTGTGGATAGCTAGTCAACCAGATGAAGTGTTACAGAAAGTCAAACCTGATGGAGCCAGTCTAAAGACAATATCAACCTTCAACATCAAGGTCTATGGTATGGCAGTAACTTCATCTGATGATCTACTTATTATAGTTAAAGGTAAATCCAGACTACAAATGATAAGCAGTGCTACTGGTAAAGTAAAAGACAGTGTGTATGACATTAAGCCTTTCATTCCTACAGACATTCATGTCACCAGTGGTGGTCAGATCATAGCAGGAGTAGGTACTAATGAAGGAAGAAGAGCTGTGTTAGTATTAAATAAGAGTGGAGACCATGAAGCTGTGTATGAACATGACAAACATAATCAACCTATATTTAATCATCCAAGGAGTATTACTACAACAAGTAATGGTAATATACATGTGGCAGACTGTCATCCAAATGATCATGAAGACAGTGGTAAAGTGGTAGTGTTAGGAAAGGATGGTGATGTGATAAATATATATACAGGGAATTCAGATATCAACAAGGCAGTACCATTCAAACCAGTAGGAATAGTGACAACACCAAGAGACAATGTCATTGTAGTTGATATTGATACAGATACCCTCCACATTCTGAACAACTCTGGACAGCTGATTACATACATAAAGACAACAGACCATGGAATAGAACTTCCTTATTCCCTTGCTTTCACTCCGACAGGACAGCTCTATATAGGATGTACTAAATCTAAGGACAGTACAGCCAAGGAAGCCAAGCTATATAAAGTGAATATATCAGGGTGCTGATGTAATCCATAAACAATAAACTGGACCACTCATATGTCAAACTTAGGGTCTCTTGACCCATATTTTGACTATTATATCTATTGTGTCTGTTTATTTAACGCATCAATGTAAAAATATCGGAAATTGATGAGACTGTCTTTAAAGTGAGAGGGTTAGCGCTATAGAACCAGGTTTAATCCACCATTTTCTACATTTGAAAATGCCTGTACCAAGTCAGGAATATGACAGTTTTTGTCCATTCGTTTTTGATGCGTTTTGTTATTTGATTTTGCCATGTGATTATGGACTTTCCCAATTGATCTTCCTCTAAGTTCAGTATTTTTGTGATTTTACTTTTTGATATACTTTACAATATGTTATTTATCAAATGCTAATCAATCAATTCTTTAATGCCTTCTAAAACACATTCTAATGCAACAACGTTTGTAATGTTCATTTTGATTGGATAACGTCACTTATTTACATGGCATCAATTAAAATTGATGCTATGGGACGTACGCGCAAGCGCAGACGGCATATGACAGATTTTAAATACATGTTTTAACGTTGTTTTCTATCAGTTTCATTAGAATGGAGATAACTGTATTGTATTTTAAGCTCCGACGGCATCAATTGGGGATTTGATGGTCGCAAATACCCATTTACTGTCTCCGCTAACGCGTCACCAGTAAACTTAATTTGCGACCATCAAATCCCCAATTGATGCCATCAGAGCTTAAAATAGAATACAGTTATCTCCTAAATCTATTAAATTAATACATTTGTTTAAATGCATTGTATAATTTGTATAACTGGAGAAGAGTTGTGTTAAAAAAAAAGACTATCTGCTTGTGACAACTTTTTTCTGATGTATCAAAATATTAATATCTGAACTGTTTGTCAGTCGATTTGTATCCTGTTGATTTTGATTTTACATGTATTTAATAGCATTATTTTCAAAAGTGTATGATTTAAATATTTAAGAAGATTTGAATTGTTTTTGTTGCATGTATATCTACATTTTTTAGTTTTTACTAATTGCCTTTTTTAGTGGTATACTTGTAAAAATGAAATAACATAAATTAATATACAACAAGTCACTTATATATTTTTAATTAAAATTTTAATTCACTAATAACATAATCAATATTAATGCCAATAGAAAGTACATTCGAAGATCTACAGTGTTGAATTGGTAACCTTTCAGAAAAAGTTCATTCAAAGGATGAATATGTATAATGTTTACCAAGGTCACATCTAAATTTCAAGGCTTGGCAAACAACGATTCTTTAGTTAATGAACAAATTTTATTCTAAAACTATGATTAGTCTCCAACTAATACAGTAGAAAGTTTAAAAAAATGGAGAATGTGTCCCCATGGACACAGATGATGCCCCTGCTTGCTTACAACATTTTAAAGGGACATTACTCATGATAAAAGTGAAACTACCCAAATTTGTACTTGATTTGAGTTTTGTGGCAATAAGTATTTTTTATATAGGTTACATAATGTTTGGTTGGGGCAAATGTAAGTAACAGAATGGGTACTGAAGAAAAAATCTCAATTTTTCAATTCATAAAGGGGCATAACTCAGGAACGTTTATAGCAACCCCACCAAAATTTAAACTTCATCTGTATTTTGAGGTAATAAGCATTGTGTATAAGTTTCATATCATTTGGTTAAGGCAAACTAAAGTTATAGAATGGAAACCAATTTTGGGATGCACGTACGTACAGAATGACAAGGGTAAAACTTAAGGCCCCCTCAGCTACAACGAGGGCATGATAGAAAGCCTGAGAAAAAAACCAGAAATAAAACAAATTTTGGGTGCCCATTCTGAAATGTATAACCTGCCTTACTGATCATGAAATTAAGTTGAAGGTGTTTGAAGATTATAAAGGTTTTACTACAGGTATCACATATACATAACATTATCAAATATGAGGTCAAGGTTAGATAAAACCTGCCAAATGGACATGTACACCTATTAGTCATTCCATACACCAAATATATAATGAGAGTGCTCACGCTGAAATGTCTCGCCTTCTTTACTAATCATTGATATTATGCTGAAAGTCCTAAATATAAAGCTTTATTACAACTGTCACAGAAACTTAACATTAACCAAGAAAACGAAACATTGACCAATAAACCATGAAAATGAGGTGAAGGTTAGATGAACCATGCAAGGCAGACATGTACAGCTAACAATTCTTCCATACAACAAATATAGCTGACCTATCGCTTATAGTTAAAGACAAGAGTACACACACTGAAACGTCTCACCTTCTTTACTACGGTAATCATTGATATTATGTTGATAGTCCTAAATATACAGCTTTATTATGACTGTCACATAAACTTGACATAAACCAAGACAACTAAACATTGACCTTTCAACCATGAAAATGAGGTCAAGGTCAGATGAACCATGCCAGGCAGGCATGTACAGCTAACAATCCTTCCACACAACAAATATATAGTTGACCTATTGCTTATAGTTTAAGAAAAACAGACCAAAACTTAACACTGAGCAATGAACTGTGAAAATGAGGTCAAGGTAAAAAAAAACCTACGTGACCGACATATAGATCATAAAACATTTAACTCAAAAACTTAACTTTGACCACTATAACCATGAAAATGAGGTCAAGCTAAGAGGACACCTGCCAGCTAGACCATTACTCCTTACAATCATTCCATTTACCAAATATAGTAGACATATTGCATACAGTATAAGAAAAACAGACCAAAACACAAAAACTTAACTATAACCACTGAACCATGTAAAATAGGGTCAATGTCAGATGACACCTGCCAGTTGGACATGTTCGCCTTACAATGCTTCCATACACCGAATATAGTAGACGCATTGCTTATAGTATCTGAGATATGGACTTGACCACCAAAACTTAACCTTTTTGACTGATCCATGAAATGAGGTCGAGGTCAAGTGAAAAATGTCTGACGGGCTTGAGGACCTTGCAAGGTACGCACATACTAAATATAGTTATCCTTTTACTTATAATAAGAGAGAATTTAACATTACAATTTTTTTTTAACTTTTTTTCAAGTTGTCACTGAACCATAAAAATGAAGTCAAGGACATTAGACATGTGACTGATACAAAGTATAAAGCATCCAGGTCTTCTACCATCTAAAATATAAAAATTTTAAGAAGCTAACTAACGCCGCCGCCGACGGATCACTATCTATATGTCAAGCTAGGCTCAACAAAAAAACAGACAAAAACACAAAAACTTAACACTGTACAATGAACAGTGAAAATGAGGTCAAGATCATAAAAACCTGGACAATTGACATATAGAGATCATAAAATATTTCAATACACCAAATATAGTAAACCTATTGCATACAGTATAAGAAAAACAGACTTAAACACAAAATCTTAACTACCACTGAACCATGAAAATGAGGGCAAAGTCAGATGACACCTACCAGTTGGCCATGTATACCTTACAGTCCTTCCATATTCATATATTAGACCTATTGCTTATTGAATCTGAGATATGGACTTGACCACCAAAACTTAACCTTGTTCACTGATCCATGAAATGAGGTGGAGGTCAAGTGACGGGCATGAGGACCTTGCAAGGTACACACCTAATATAGTTATCTTATTACTTATAATAAGAGAGAATTGAACATTACAGAAAATGTCTTTTTTTCAAGTGGTCACTGAACCATGAAAATGAAGTCAAGGACATTGGACATGTGACTGAGGCATCCATATACAAAGTATGAAGCATCTAGGTCTCCCACCTTCTAAAATATAAAGCTTTTGAGAAGTGAGCTAACGCCATAGCTGCTGCCACCACTGCTGCCGCCACCGCTACCAGATCATTATCCCTTTGTCGAGCTTTCTGCGACAAAAGTCGCAGGCTCAACAATAATAATAATCAATCTTTCTGAGAAAATAATTGAAAAGATTGTGTCCTAAGTACACGGATGCCCCATCCACATTATCATTTTCTATGTTCAGTGGACCGAGAAAGCGGGGTAAAATCTCTTTGCATTAAAATTATAAAGATCATATCATTAGGAACATGAATACTAAGTTTAAAATTGATTGGACATCAACTTAAAAAAAAACCACCTCGACCAAAAACTTTAACCGGAAGCCGGACAGACAGAGGAAGGGATGAACGAGAGAACAGACCAGACCAGAAAACATAATGCCCATAAATGGGGCATAAAAATACTAATAATGAAATAAATAAA
Source organism: Mytilus edulis (assembly GCA_019925275.1). Taxonomy (NCBI): domain Eukaryota; kingdom Metazoa; phylum Mollusca; class Bivalvia; order Mytilida; family Mytilidae; genus Mytilus; species Mytilus edulis. The sequence continues at coordinate 27,460,910 of CM034355.1, read as the reverse complement.
TGAACCAAATAAAGTGACCCACAAACGTTACAATAGAAGTTTAAATTCTAAGTAACTTTTGGTAGCTGTATGACTTTAAACAAAAAAACAAATCCAATAACAAATATATCAAGGTATTAAATGAACATAACAAATGCAAATCAATTCCAAGAAGAAATCTAAAGGCCTGATTTATGTAAAAAAATATACAAAGAATGTGTCCATTAGAAAATAAGCTGCAAATTCTATAATTTTTTATTTACAAAGATACCTTACTCTAGAACAGCTAAAAAGATGCCACTAAAATCCCAATTCGATATGTGTTTGGTTGTAATGAGCATTGTGTACTATGTTCATAGCATTTGGTTGAGGCAAACTAAAATTAGAGTGTGGGAACAACAAATTTAAAAATTTTTCCATTAATAGACGGCAATTACTTAAGAAAATTAATACGTTCATATCATTAAGTCCAGTCAAAATAAAATTAAAGAACAGAAATTAATTTTGGGAGATACAGAAGGATGTGACTATGGACGGATGAGGGTAACACTTAATGCCCCCTATGCTGAGTAACAATAAACTAGAGGCTCTAAAGAGCCTGTGTCGCTCACCTTGGTCTATGTGAATATTAAACAAAGGACACATGACAAAATTGTGTTTTGGTGATGGTGATGTGTTTGTAGATCTTACTTTACTCAACATTTTGGTCATGTTGACTTATTTTTAGGTCTTTCTTTGCTGTACATTATTGCTGTTTACAGTTTATCTCTATCTATAATAATATTCAAGATAATAACAAAAAAACGGCAAATTTCCTTAAAATTACTAATTCAGGGGCAGCAACCTAACAACCGGTTATCCGATTCATCTAAAAATTCTAGGGCAGATAGATCTTGACCTGATCAACAATTTCACCTCCTGTCAGATTTGCTCTAAATGCTTTTGTTTTTGAGGTATAAGCCACAACCTGCATTTTACCCCTATGTTCTATTTTTAGTCATGGTGGCCATCTTGGTTAGTTGGCCGAGTCACTGGACACATCTTTTAAACTAAATACCCCAATGATGATTGTGGCCAAGTTTGGTTTCATTTGGCCCAGTAGTTTCAGGAGAAGATTTTTGTAAAAGATATTTAAGATTTACGAAAAATGGTTAAAAATTGACTATAAAGGGCAATTACTCCTAAAGGGGTCAACTAACCATTTTGGTCATTTGACTTATTTGTAAATCTTACTTTGCTGAACATAATTGCTGTTTACAGTTTATCTCTATCTATAATAATATTCAAGAAAATAACCAAAAACAGCAAAATTTCCTTAAAATTACCAATTCAGGGGCAGCAACCTAACAACGGATTGTCCGATTCATCTAAAAATTTCAGGGCAGATAGATCTTGACCTGATAAACAATTTTCCCCTGTCAGATTTGCTCTTAATGCTTTGGTTTTGGAGTTATAAGCCAAAAACTGCATTTACCCCTATGTTCTATTTTCAGCCATGGTGGCCATTGGTTGGTTGGTCGGGTCACCGGACACATTTTTTTTATACTAGATACCCCAATGATGATTGTGGCCAATTTTGGTTAAATTTTGCCCAGTAGTTTCAGAAGAAGATTTTTGTAAAAGTAAACGACGACGGACGATGACGACAGACGACGGCGGATGACAAGTGATGAGAAAAGCTCACTTGGCCCTTTGGGCCAGGTGAGCCAATAAACAAGTGAAGCTGTGAGCTACTGCTCACTGATGATACCCTGTTGAATAATTTCGGTAAACATGAAGTAGTTGAGTAGTGAATCTGAAAACACATCAAACTGTATAGCTGACTTATACTATATAAACTCTGAAACCAAATTTCAGAAATCCTTGTATTGAAGCTCCTGTGACGAAAATTTTCAACTTTGCTATCATGTGTAAAATGATACAAGTGCTCAGAAATAAGGAAGTTGTTGAGTGATGAATCTGAAAACACATCATACAGTAAAGCTAACTTAAATAAACCCTGAAATCCTTGTATTGTAGTTCCTGAATAAAATGTGACTAAATTTATTGATGAGATGGACGGACTGACAGAGGTAAAACAGTATACCCCCACGGGGGTATAAAAAACAAATACGATATACAACAACAACTTTGTTCAAATATATGCAGATTGCAGAATATGGCTGGGTTAAACATGTTTGCGGGTGCAACTTGCTGTTACAGATCAGATATCTACTAAGCACAAAAACAACTGACATATATAAAAAAAAGAAGATGTGGTATGATTGCCAATGAGACAACTGTTCACAAGAGACCAAAATGACACAGATATTAACAACTATAGGTCACTGTATGGCCTTCAACAATGAGCAAAGCCCATACCGCATAGTCAGCTATATAAGGCCTCGATATGACAATGTAAAACAATTCAAATGAGAAAACTAACGGCCTTATTTAAATCAAAAAAATGAACAAAAAACAAATATGTAACACATAAACAAACGACAGCCACTGAATTACAGGCTCCTGAATTGGGACAGGCACATACATTAATTATGTGGTGGGTTAAACATGTTATACTTAAAACAAAGAGTACAGCTCAGAGAAAACTCACACTGAAAGCTACACAGTAACTAATACAAATATCATGCATCTTAAAATAAAATATCAATCAGTTCACATTCAATGGATTGAGAGTAAAAGGGTCATAACAGTCAGAGAAAAGCATGATCTTTTGCAGTGCCAAACTATAGGTATCAAGAATAAGTTGATATGTGATTGTCCATAGCTGTATATATAGCAATAGCATTTAGTTGTGATTTAATTTCTTGATAACAAAAATAGTTATCATTAATAATATAAGTAATATTCAAAGATACAATTACAGTGTTGAATAGCAAACCTTTAGAATATTTTATTTATTAATAAGTAGTTTCTTAAGGGCATACGATACAGTTTTGATTCTGTATTTAATTAATTTTGATGAAAATTTGCATGTAGGCTATTTTTTACCTGATTAAATCAAATATGTAATAAAAAATATATCTCCATGTGCTACTTTTGAGTAAATTGAGGTTCAAATTTAAGATAGTTCCTCAAAATACAATTTGTGGACGTATTTTCCTTTCGATAGAAATACAGAACTTTTTTTGTTTTAAAAGATAAACGCGATCTGTTTTTTTGTTAAATTATTTGTTATTAATGTGTTATATAAATATTACATAAATTTGTATATTTAATTTTACAAATAACTCAAATTTATCAAACGTTCATGAATGTAGGAAAAACCTGTCTTATTTTGCTGTATATTAATTGAATTAAAAAAAATGCACTATTTACGTTTTTATGAAAATTGGTACACATAATCTTCATATGTAAACAAACCAAATGTCATTTTGAATAAGAGGGGTCCATGAACTCCTTTTCAAGATAAATCTGTTTGAATGTTAATAATCAGCTGAAAACTGCATCTTTTCCCGTGAAGTCACTGTTTGACGTCGCGAAAATTGCAATTTACGTTAGCAACATCATTACCTCCCCTGTAACTGTATCGTATGCCATTAAGTAAACAAATGTACCGGCTCTATAAACAACATCACCCTAAAAATTAGATTGTGATATCCAGTTTGTTATCAGTTTTATATACAGGTACAGCCAAATTCGGTAAAGGACATTGCGGTTTATATTTCATTTGTTTAAAGTAAGTCCCTTAGATTAATGTATTTTTTATTGTATGTAAGAAGCAAACATAACCACTAAAAATTAACTTGATAAATATAAGGTCAAGGTCAGGTGAACATACACCTTATTGCTATTTGGAAATCTTTCCCGGTTGACCAGATAATCTGCTTCACTTGAACTATTGACGTCATACAACAAAAATATACAATCTTTGATGAGAGCGTTTGAAAGATATATGACATTTATAATGCAACAAATGGACCAAACTTTACTTAAAGGCCATTCTAATCATGTTTTGATGAAGTGAAATATTATTTTACTAAACGTGCACCAGAGGTGGCATAGACAGTTGTTCCTTTGAAAAATTGATCTGACGTGTCAACAAATTCACTAGGCTTGGTTCTTAATTTTAATTCACCCAACTGGCACTTTAACGAGTAGTGTACTATAAAATGGAAATGTCACTGTTAAAAACATACTTTCTTACTAAGTTTTCTACTTACTTCATCTAAGTCAATTGGAAACCATTAAAAATTCAAAGTACATATATAAATAAATGTTTTGAAACTTCACTAAACCACTGATATTGTTCTAAATCAATTAATCACAAAAACATGGGAAATTTATCATAGCAGAAGAAGAATCTACTTCAACCAGTTTGTCATGAAGCTAGGTCACAAACATATCAGATTTGCTGTTGCAGAAAAACAATTTCTCAAAATATCAAAGAAAAACTTCATAGCTGTAGATTATCATTTAATGGTAACCAAAAATATTGCACATTTTTCATTCGACAGATATGTTATGCTAAGGCATACTTCTGTTAGTACACTGTAAGATATTTCTCTTAAAGAAAAAAAAGAGATCAACTCTCATCCTTTATGGACACAAGAACTGTTTTTGATGAAATGATGTTAGCATGGTGTGAATCATTTCTCTGAAAGAAGAGTAGTAACTCTAATCTTTCCATCCATGGCTCCAGTCAAGCACATCTGAGTATCAATATTAGGGGACCAGTCTACAGTAGTTACAGAAGATGTGTGTCCCTTAACTTCCATCACTCTGTTAAATAATGCATTTTCTCCAGTTTTTATCTGAAATATGAAATCATTGTTAAATATAACCACAAATCGTTTAACTTTAGGTTTGCATTAATTATTACTTGAATAAGTATCCATGTTCACATTTTATGAATTCTCCTTTAACATATTTGTTTTTATATTTTTTTTTAAATCTAAAGCTTGAATTAACAATTTTTGAATTGAATTAACAGTATTAATTCCTTTTCAATATTTGTATGTGCCTTCATGGTTCTGTTTATATAATAAAGTTTAATATCTAAGTATCTGATTAATGAATATATTTCCATCAATTGTAAAAAGAAGCTAGCATGAGTAATGCGTTTCACAAATGCAGTTACTTTTCTCTTCCAAAGTAAAAGATTTTAAGTAAAAGAAAATCTTTTACTCAATAAGTAAACTCTTTATTATAGCATGAGACAACACATAAACCTTTATTTTTGTATTATCATCAATCAGTTCTTAATGTGAAGCTTTAAACAATTGTATTTTTTAAATTGTTTTTAGTCTGATTTTTGAAGCTTTATAAAATTGTATTTTTCGTAATGTTTTTAGTTTGATTTTTTTTGTCCTCAAACTTCTCATATTTTATAGCAAGAAGATCTTTTTGACATTCAACAAAAATCTAAAAATTTCAAATTCATGCCATGTCATGTTCTGAAAATTTTCTCAATAAACTGTACCTTGTAAAGAGATCCAGCCATTTTATCACAGGAGATCAAATACTGCCCCTCTGGGTCAAAAGCAAACAATCTCCCTTTAGGTATCTCTTTACTAGCTGCTAATCCACTAGACAGGAATGGTAGAGCGGCACCAGAGTGGAGTGGAAGTTCTCTAGACTTATCTGGTTTGTGAATGTTCCACTGATAAAACTGAAAAATAAAATCAGGATTTGTAAGTTCCATTACAGCTGAACTGACTGAGACTTAACTGTAAGTGTTGTTTTCCATCTATTGCAGTTCATTCACAATTCTAACCTAATTGCTCTTTGTTTCATAAAACCAAACAGTTCAATTGGTCAGAGTTTTAACCAATTGCTGTAGAAAATTGCAGTTAGGTTATCAAAATGCAAGGTGATAAAGTAAAGCATACTTACAATCCTATTAGACTATAATTTCACTTTGATGCTATTTTGAAAAAGTAGCTTGAAATTTGTATGCACATTGTTATAGGTCATTTGAAAGCTGAGAAATATTGACCATAACCTTGAAGACAGACATTTCCACCTTGTTTGAACACACAATGTCTGTTGGAGGGCACCTTACATTTCAAGCATCATTAATATCCTTTAAGGAACTAAACTTCTGATCTGCTTTTGTATATTTAAAACTATTTTCACAACCAGGCTTTACTCAATCTCTGGCTGTTAGCAAGAATGAGTAACATTGATATCTTTTAAAAAGGCATTTAGTGTCCCAAAATGAGTATTTGGTAAACATCTTTGAACAAGCTAAATTGGGACAAATGGATAATCTATTGACATAAAAACTTTCAAAGATGCCATATTTAGATAGCAGCAATGTGTTAACAGGGGAAAAAGAGTTTACCTTTTCATCTGTGCCTAAACTGTAGCACATGTTTTCATCAGAGCTAAATTGTAATGATAAAACTTCCCCGTTGTGAGCCTCCCATTGTGAAATACAGTTGTTTTGCTGCATATCTACAAAATATACTCAATGCAAATAAAAAGATAAAACTATAAGCTGTAATTGATCAATTTTATATACTAAACCAACTTTTCATGCCTCAGTACATGGGCATGTAAGAGTTTTTATGCCCCACCTACGATAATAGAGGGGCATTATGTTTTCTGGTCTGTGCATCCGTTCGTCCGTCTGTCCCGCTTCAGGTTAAAGTTTTTGGTCAAGGTAGTTTTTGATGAAGTTGAAGTCCAATCGACTTCAAACTTAGTATACATGTTCCCTATGATATGATCTTTTTAATTTTAATGCCAAATTAGAGGGTTTACCCAATTTCACGGTCCACTGAACACAGAAAATGATAGTGTGAGTGGGGCATTCGTGTACTGGGGACACATTCTTGTTATTCATAAATTAAGGCAACAATAGTATACCGCTGTTCGAAAGTCATAAATGGATTGAGAGAAAACAAATCCAAGTTACAAACTAAAACTGAGGGAAACACATAAACTATATATATATATATAGCTTTAAGAGGAAAAAAACGAAACAACAGAAACACTTTTTTGTTTCCACAAAATTCTCAGTAAGGCAAATATAATATCACTCTAAAGAGACATGTCTTTCGTAATTGATTTTTCAACCTTTTAAATCTATTTAAGAGAGGCATTAAAATGTCACTGCATTCTATAGAAAATAGTTACACATTACCATGGTGTTTTTTTTTTTGTCATACAAAATTTGTACTGCATTGAATTTTGATGCTTCCAATATTTTTTTTACATGATAGCAGTCAGTAAATTTTATTATCATATTTATCTTTAACATTGTCATTTGATTTTAATAGTATATATGCACATTTAATTAAGTTTTCTAAACGAGATTAATTAAAAAACAACAAACCAAATAGCCTTATCCTTCCATCAGCAGCACCAGCCAGTAGTAACTGTCCATTATGATTGTAAGAACAACAGTTGATAGCAACAGGACCAGGATCTAGATTTAACTGTTGCTGAAATAAAAAAGAATTGTTGTTCATATATAAAGTAAGGATTAGTTTTCAAGTCACCTATGCTCTTCATCAAATTCTTCCAAAGTTTTACTTCTTAATGAATATAGGATAAGCTATGTATTAGAAAGTACTCATTTTATATAAAACAGTTGATTTTCATTTGGGCGCTCATCAAATATCATTGTCTTTAATATACATTACTTTGAATATTAACCAATGAAGTATATTCATAGAATAGGAATTGTTTGATCTTAAAAGGTACATTGGGTAAAAATATCACAGATTTTCCTTCATCAAAGAAATTGTCATCATTAATCTTATTTAGCTATTTCGAAAGGCCACATTGTCAACACATAATATAAGGCCTCATATGAAATTCTTTAATTCTTATATTAATTTCACTTGATATACATCAAAATCATATAACCATTATGTGTGTGTTATAAATTTGTTTTCTTTGTTTTTGTTTTTTAATTGTTATTATATATATGATTGTACATTCAAACAAGAATGACCATAGTGACTAACACAGATGCCACAATCACACTTTAATTTTCAATGTACAGTGAACTACCTAAACCAACCAAAAACTTTAACCTGAAGCGGGACGGACACATGGACACACAGACCAGAAAACATAATGCCCATAAATGGGGCATAAAAAATTAAGAGCAAAAAATACATCAATAATTTCTATAGTGCTGAGGTCTTACAATCATTTTCATTGTTCTTAGGTCCCAGTACGACAGCTTTCCAACTTTGCCAGTATAACCCTGTAACTCTGAACTTCCTGAGGCTGATCTAGATCTGTGAACACTTGCAGAACAGACAAATGATCCTCCAGCTGGATTGGAACATAAAGATATAATTCTGAAATATAAAAAGGGACTTGCTAAAGACACCAACTGATCATCAAGCATGGTCTTGCACATATGACATTTGTTTTAAGGTAGTTAAGAAAACTAATGATTCTCAATTATGGCACTATTCTGAAAGGGAGAAGGACAAAATTACAAATAAACATTCAATCATTATACTGGCTATATATAGGGAAAATTATCACATTATCTTGAAGTTGAATTTTTTTTTAAACTCAATTTTATAGTTAAGAAGGGATTTTAGCTTATAGATGCTGAAGATCTATTTATTGACAGTGGCATTTCTACTTATCATATAACCCTGCTATCACTATATATTATATACAACAGTTTTTTTTTAAATTAAATAAAACTTCCTTTTCAAGACTTACAGATTATTTTTTTATAGCTATCACATAATAAGAAATAGTTTTTGACATTACCTAGGGTAACTTGCATCTGCAGATGCTTCATAAAAAGACTTCATCTCCTTTACATCAAATAATCGTATATTTCCTGATCTGTTTCCTAGTAACAACTGAAAACAAATAATTGAATGATCAGAAGAAAAAAAATATGTTCTCACTATACATAAAAAAATGTAAATAAAATAACTGTTTTCTAAAAGTGGTTCACCACCAATTCAAAATGCATATTTTCCCAAAAATATTAAAATGTCCCAGTGAATAAACAACACAGAGAACAATAGCTATTGTTTTTATTCAATTAGACAATAAAAACTGACAAAAGTTTAAATACCTTGACCAAGAAATGACTTGGTGGAAAAAGTTCATTTGTTTTGCAAATAAGAAGTCTTATGAAGGAGTCAAGCCTAGCCTAGTACATTGAAGTTTTTGGCCTATTGCTATAAGTGATAAAGTGACCTTTTGCTTATTAATTTTTTTAATACATTTTTATGTGTTGCTGTCTCATTTAAAATTAAATCACATATATCAATTAAAGAATATCAACACACAATTAGCTTTTCTTTTATCTGTGTGACAAAGAAATTTGGTAAGTGTTTTTCCAGCAATTTGTTTTATGGGGTGGGATTAGAGATAACTTTTTTTATTCTGCTGCCCATTTCTATTTTAATTTATAACAGAATAGTATATGCTTTCAAACCTAGCACCCTCAGAAAAAAAGTATCATCTGATGAATGTCTAACCCTCTAATACTTTATTTCCTGGTATAACCCTTATTGATATGACCCTATTTTTTAACATATTAATACAGATACCTACCCATCTATCTGACTTTGTTGTCCACTCAACAGATAGGAATGCTGACTTTGACATAACAGTGGCAGCTGTAGTAGGCTGGGGACTCCAACTCCATACTCTACAAATATATAATACAGAAAAATCTTTAAAATTAATGCATGTGAAATATTTAATCAAGACTAACTAACAAATAGTTCAGCATAACAAAGAGGATATATGTCTGGGGATAAAACCTATAGGGTATGGCCAATTTGGTTTATTCAATCATATATATATGTACAAATTTTATAGAATAATCAAAATTTAACCTGTTACTTTACAGCTGGTACTGGTATATCCAGAGTTTCATTCAAAAATGCTAAAGTAATTCATGATAATACAAGATCATGGTACAGAAAATTTGAACAAATCAACAATGGAAATAAAGTATCTTAAATTGTACAGTGCATTAAGTTTTAATTTTTTTTTTAAAGATTTAGTGTGACTATGATTGGTACATACTTAACTACCCCATCAACATCTACACTGGCAATATACTGTCCTGTATTACTGAACTTGCTGTAAGATATGGCTGCTCTATGTTCAATATAATCCTCCTATAAAATTAAACCAAATAGTTTTATACTGGGTAAGTATTGGGTAAATGTGCTTATATCTTTATTGTTTTTTTTTTAAATTACAATACATGTACCAAAGTTAATTTCAGCAGTAATCTTAAAGAAACTGTTTTTAAAGTTTTGAATATTTTTTTAAAAATCAATTCAGTAAGGTCTTTAAATTTAGAATTTATGAAATGACTTATTCCAGTATTGTTCAAATGTTATCAATCTTTTGTCAGGTGTTGTACATTTTGTAAAACACTTTTGTTGTCCATCAGAACTCCCGCTGATAAAATTTTAAAATACCAACAAACTTTTTTTGAAATGTTTCCCATTCACCCAGGAATTGCAGTTTGTGGTTGCAAACTTAAGAAATAAGGAATTGGATAAATGTATTTTTTTTAAATACAATGTAGTTTTTGATGATTTCTCTCCAATTTAGGATTTATGAATTCTATCAAATTAAAATATGATCTCTGTAATATAATTGTTTGAAACAGTTTTATATTCTACTTTACATAACACTCTAATGACTAAAGAACTTACTTTACTTATCATAAATAGCAAACCAGAATTTAATTTTAAATTGAAGCAGACTTATGGCTTTTGCCAGTGAATTCTAAGTAATTCTTCTATATGAAGAGATGACGCTGGTGATATAACACCAAAATCCAGTCAAGTGGTTACTGTTTTTTTCAAGTTCTTTTTTTTTGGGCATCGGAAGCAGAATGGTCTATGTAGTCTTACTACTGTATTTCTAGCCTGTCAACACAGAGGTTTTGATTTTGAATCACACATGTGGCATGTGTGCTCAACTCTTATTTTAATTGCCTAGGATAGTTAGTTTCCCTACAAAAGTAAGTCGGTTCTCTACAGGCACTCCAGCTTCCTTCACCAAGAAGAACTGGCTGCCATGAAAAAGTGTAATAGTGTTGAATGTGGCATTAAACACAAATCATTCAATCATTTTATCAATTTTTTTTAACATGTTGATCTATTCAAACATAATATATGATTGCCTATAATAGCTTACATTCACTTCACTCTGGTGGATATATGTCTCATTGGCAATCTCCATATTTTATAAAATTCATCATATACTACACCCCCTTATATCAATATTTATAAATGTATCATTATATAGCACATTATAGGGCCAATAACCAAAAAAGATAAATACCAGTAAAAAGATCAAATTCTGACATTCAAACTCACCTGGCTTAACAGTAGAAATGGACATTTATCTGTTTCATCTGAAAAATAAAATAAAAAATTTCAGTCTTTCGTACCAAAAGTATGTACAGTAGATATTATAGAGTATTAAGTTAAGGAGTATCATTTGATAAAGACATGTACTCCTTAAATGTTTAAGCTGAAATGTATGAGTACATGGAGTATGGTATCTTTTATCCAAGGTGATCTATAATTCAAAAGTAATTTATCAGTAAACACTGAAAAATTCTTTTGAGTTAAGTCATTAACTAATTTCTATAACCCAATAAATTCTGTTAGCCAATATGAAAACTATACAAACCAAGGTTTTCATAACACATCAATATTAGCTTTGTCACACTAGGAATTTGTAGAGGAAACAGTATATCATTCTCAACATTTATTTTACCTGAACATTTGACATCTTTAATGGGTGGTGTTTCGGGAGCAGGTTGACTCTGTGACTTTTGAGGTACTTCAGGTAAACTCTCTTCTTTTTGAACTGATGAAGATGATAGGGTATCTCCAACACTTATAGGCTAAAATATTCATTAAATATTAAAGTTACAAAGATGGTACTTTCCATTCTGACTTCATACAATGGCAAATTGATAAAATATACACTGTAAATCAACTTAATTTCACGAGCGATTTATTTTCGCGACTTGAAAAATAATGAAAAATTAAATCGTTGCGAATATGTATAACTTAGATTTTCCTTATCAAACTACATCAAGTAAATTAGAAAATCGTGAAGTTAAATCGCCACGAAGTGAACTAGCTATGGATAAACGCGAAATAAAGTATCCACGAAAAAAAGTTGGTGTACAGTAGTCAAACAACAAGTTAAGAAAATCATAATGAACTCATGCGACAAAAATCAACCCTTGATTGCAGACATTAGAAAATTCAGAGAATCTTAGGAGCATGCAATGGTCTATTACCTTAATCTATTTGTATTTTTAACAAAAGACTATGTATACAGACTACAAACAAATTCATGACAAAAATCTATCTTTTGTTGATCTTGTATTGCCTATCATTTTATTTCTGTTTTCAGTTTCACTCTCTACTATAGTTTTTGCCAAGAACACATAAAAAAGGTAAATATAATAGTTATGTTAGGGCAATCACTCCTGTAAACAGTCTTCTAATGATTTTGGCTAAATTAAACTTAGAAGTAAATCTTGATTAGCTGATCAATTTTGCTTTTTAAAGTGTCTTAAATAATTTTAAAGATAATAGGAAAAAACACTAAAAATGGGTAAAAATTGTCATTAAAGAGTACAATAAGAGGTCTTCTGACAGTTTTGATGAAAGGGAAAATCCTAGATTTCAACATTTTCAACATTTAGCTTTCTCATATCTTTTTTTTTTACTATTTTAAAATACATGTAGTACTTTTCAAAATTATAGACAAAATTTGTATTTTAACTCTTTGTTGCTGTTTTTTGGCCATGTGGGCCATGTTAGTTGGCTGTAATAACATTAACGGTACCAATGTTTCTGCACCAGAAAGGGTCATCCCAATATTATTTAAACAAAATTACCCAAATGATGATTGTGGCCAAGTTTGAATAGATTTGGCCAAGCAGTTTTAGAGTAGAAGATTTCTATAAAAGTTAATGAGCAATGACAACAGAAAACAGTTGCCAAGTGATGAGAAAAGCTCAATTTGCCCTGTGGGCCAGATGAGCTTTAAGAAAAACAATTCTATTACTTGTCTGATTACTTTGGGCCAAAATGAACAGGTCAATATATATCCTGTAAAGCATGCAAGAACTCTTTCTATAGTAGACAGTAAACCATATAACACAAGTTATGATTGTAAGTTGTATGGTAATTCATCAATGAAGGATTGAAATGTTAAGTTCACAGTGACCTATTAATTGTGTTAAGAATACTGCTTTATCTCTTTGTTCATTCATGAATTAAGTACCGTATCTCGCGGACTAAAAAACGCACCCCTAAATAAGCCGCACGGCCGTTTTTGGGGGGGAGGATTGTTTTTGTCCTTACATAAAACGCACCTGAATATAAAGCGCACCTTGAAGGAAACGTACATTTATTCTACTGACCTTAGTGTTATGAATGTTCTCTCCTTTTGTAACTCACACCGTTATATGTTTCATTTCTATTTTCAGATTGGTGAGAAAGTTGAGAGTATTTTTGTATATATTTATTTGTGTCATATTAAAATAAAACATCTTAATAAAATAATTATACTTTTCTCAGTGTTTTAATTATGCCAGTTTCGTTTGTTGTTGTTTTTTGTCAACAATGGCCATGTGTTGACAGCTTGGGTGTCCATTGAACCTTGTTGTTTTGATTAAAATTAGTATGGTGCTGATTGCTTGTTTATTGTTTGAATTGGAATTAAGGATTTTAATTAATCTTGAAAATGTATTCATTAAAGGTCACCCAAGCCATAAAACTGCCATTGTTTACCTTGATTGTGACCTACTTACCTGTACCCACGTGTGAAAACTGTTCACCCATAAGTCAGAAAGAAAATTAATTAAATCAATCTTATGAATTTTATTGTTGTTTATAAAATAAAAGTTGAAGTTTTAAAAGTAACAAACATTTTTCAATTTTAATTTGGATGAATACCACAAACAAAACCATTCAGTTTCTGCAAGTCACTGTCTATTTTTAAATGAAAGTGATATGGGCCACGGAAAGGGGAATTCAAATAAGACGGCCATAAGTAAATGTCTTAGCAGATTAAATTATAAAAATAAATATCCTTTTTTTTTTATTTCAACATCCGATTATATGTGGCTACAATATTTCATAAAGATATTTCATTTTGAAACACAATAAAACGACAAACAGTTACTCCTCAATAGTATATCCTGTATGATACCTCTTTTCAAACACGCTTATCTTTCTTTGTTTATGAAACACTTTAAAGTGTCTATTTAAGCATATGCATCACCATCGTTATTAAAAGAAACTTGGAATATTGGGCAGACACACAATCACATTCTTAATTATTTCATTAGAAAATTTTATTTTAAAACACATTAAATCAACAAACAACTACATATTTATGATAAATACACAATCAATATCCTGTATGGTACCTCTTTCAAAACACAGTTATCTCTCTTTGTTTATAAAATGAACAGAACACATGGTTATCAACTTCCCAAACCAACAATGATAGAATGAAATAAAGAACAAACGATAAAGTAAATATATTTATTCATAACAAAATATGCCACATTAACAATTTATCAAGTCACTGCAAGCACTTGACAATCTGACTGTCTCCAGAAAAAAAAATCCAAATATTTTTTTTTCACGCTCATCCTGAAAACAGAAAAAAATACATACATAAAGCGCACCTGAGTATAACACGCAGGGACAATGACAGAGAAAAAAACCTGCGGCTTATTTAACGATTTTAACGGTAATGTAACTTATATCTCTTACAGTTATAATCTTCCAAATAAACTAAGATGTTAAATTTAGGTAGACAATATAGCAATGGTGTACTGACATAAGAGGTCTCTAAACACATCAGCTCCAAATGGAGCTTTTGTACGTAGCCATATTAATTATATGTATCAGCGGGGAAAATTGAAAGCATAGAAATATAGTATTTGCCAATACACAAGCTGTTGGCATATGGATTCATTTATTTTTGTGGGTATCAATTTTCGTGGATTGCTGAACACTTGCACATTCAAGGATATTTGAATTTGTGGTCTTACCTATCTCTGTATATATGGCCTATTGAAAATATGTTATTCTTTGAACATTTGAATTCGTGGTTCATCTGTTCCCACCAAACCCACAAAAATTGGTATTCAACGAATAATAATGAATCCACAGTATCTGATGTCATATTTAGCAAAGACAATGAAGAATGACAAGATGTTCAAAGAATGATTGACCTATTTTGGTGGAAGGCTATAATCCCCCTTGGATATTCTTTAGGTTATGTGTAATGTGTACGAGGACATTATATAATTGGATCCAGACTTTATATATGTTATTGAAGAATATGAATGCAATAGGTCATTTTTCTGACTCACACATTTAAATAAACACATTTATACATCAAAACCAAAACATATGGTGAGGGTTTGTGAAGTATAAAATTTAAGTGCCAAGGAAAGAAAAGTGTTTATCCACCTCAAAATTAAACATAAAATAATATAGTCTAATTCCCTGAAATGTAGTTCAGAATGACTATAGTTGGTAGGTAGCTGACATATATTTAATATACTAAACAGGTTGACATGGATGTTCAACAGTATTCAGTATGCCCTCCTTATCTCTATTCAGAGTGACGTATATCAAATAATGCATTTTTTCCATTAAACTAATAACCTTCATATAATATAATAAATGTATAAAAACTTTGAAAAACATTTAGAAAAAGAGGGCTTTATATATCATTATTCGACCCTAATGTACTTAAATTAAAACCAATTTAAGTTTTTGTTGAGTTACATTAATATCAGGTTATTTACAATGATTAAAAGGGGTTCTATAGGAATACCTGTAAACATACCTTTTATTTGGCATAACAAAGTATTACTCTATCAAGTCACACTTTAAAAAAATGCTAGTCATCTAGTGTTTTGCATTTGTACAGGTACCGATAATATCATAATCATGTTACAAAGTTTAACATTTATGACCAATAACTTTTTTCACTTCATTTTCAATAGAAAAAAGTATAATATTCATTTCCTTTGTTGCTCAATTAAGAGACATAATGCTTTTGCTAAGGAAGAATAGTTTTATTATCAAGAAGAACTTTAAACTGTTTACACTACTGTAATAAACTTGATCAAGATATGATACCTTAAGTTGTATAAGGTGCATTTAAATCTATATATGTTATATACCTGTTCTGGTTTATTTAGTAGTCACCTGGATACAAACCAGGAAATAGAATAGCTTCAATAATGGCGTATTCTAAATCAGTAATTAGAAGCCAGATCCCCATTAACTGTAATCTATGTGTTTCAGAAAAGTTGACCATAATTCAATTAGTGACCAAAGTAAAACTGTGACCCATGATTGTAATATCATCGAAATGAGGGTAACTGTACAAACTCTCCTTGAAAGAGTAGTTCTATTAGAGAAAAACGAAATCGAAAATAAAAGAATTATGAAAAACATTAAAACTGAAAACGACAAATTAAAAACAGAACTTTCGAGCACGAATGAGCGATTAAACCAACACCTAATCAATTGTGAACGTAAATTTACACAGTATGACTCAAACCACAAGCTAATAAACCAACAATCCAAAGTTATTGGGGAATTTAACTTTAATTCGTATACAGCTAATGTAAAACGGTTTGACTCCGAACTTGAGCGACATAGTAAATTAAGCGTCAGTCTACAAAAGAATATTAGCGAGTTGAAATGGAATTCAAAACAATCTTATGCCTCTAAAGTAACCCCACCGGGAACCCCAGATAGTCCGCATACTACCGGTATACAGATACACTCTAGTACGAGAAGTGGTCAGTCATCACCTATAGAAATACCAGAAAGTCGATCACCCGTAACTTGTAAACAAAACATAGAAAAAAGATATTCTAACGGTATTAACAATAGTGATAATGTTACAGGTTTACCGTACAAGACGCACGAAACGCAAAACGATAGAAACAGAGACATATCAAAACCAAATACGGAAAACATAACTTATAAAATTCCTGTTCGACTTGAAGGAGTCACTAGCCATGTTGAAACGACAAATGAAAACTTTTTTATGGGTGTTACAAAGAATAGAACGGCTAGGTATTACTTGTCAGGAATTGACTCAAAATCTACGCGAGCTGGAATTTTAAGTTACTTAGAAACTAAAAATGTACATGTAACATACTTACGTTTGTTTAGCACAAGAAACAATGATCGTCGGATATCTGCGAAGCTTAACATCGCAGAAAACTGTGCGGAAATTGTTGAAACAGAAAACTTTTGGCCGAAAGGCGTGCATTGTAGAAAATGGTTAAGCAACCGTGAATGGAATCAACACTTTACGGATGATGCTCATCATGAACCAGACTCATAATAAACAATCAAAATGCAGTGTCAAATATTATTTTCCCTTGTTACCTTGGTTACCTTGTTTCTTATAATGTCTAGTCTAAAACTTTTAGCATGGAATGTAAGAGGTATTATGTCTTCTACTGTATGTTTGAGTAATTTATTAAGAAGTACTGATTGTGATGTTTGTATTATCTCTGAACATAAACTTAAAACCAGATCCTTAAATTATTTGTCAAGTATTGAACAAGGATATAATTGTGTATGTAAAGCTGATTCCTTGCCTAATTTTTATAACGCATATCATGGCAAAGGTGGCATTGCCATCCTGTATAAGAGCACACTTCAATTTTCTATTAATGAAATTCATGATACGAACTCAGAAAGAATTGTTGGTCTTGAGATCAAAACCCCATCTAAAGGGTCATTATTTATTTTTGGTGCATATTTACCATCTGATGAATCTGTAGATAACTATAGAACTGAACTTAATATATTAGATGCATTATATACTCATTATAGTAATTATGGCAATGTTATAATCGCAGGGGATTTAAATGACAGTTGTCTTGAGAAAGATAAATTATGTTCAAACAAGTACAAATCTGCGGAGCTAATAAAATTTGTTAAAAGATATCAATTGCTATTTTCAGGTGGAATAATTAAACATAAAGGACCAGATTATACATTTATTAATAAGACATCAATGATTGATTATATTCTTATGAATGATAGTATATATAGGCAGCTTAAGTCTTATGAAATACTTAACGAGGGTTCGGTTAGTAGTACATCCGATCATTTACCAATTTTAGCCGAAATAGTGTTGCAACATAATCCTCATAAAATATTGAATTCATTTAGTAAGCTACCAGCATGGTATAAAATAACGGACGATCAAATCGAACTGTATAAACAATTTTTACATGAACCGTTACAAATTCTGATAAAGAAAATGGACTCGGATAATGCAGATATTGATACGTTATACAACGATATGGTGACTATTTTACATGCTGCAGCGGATAAAACAGTCCACAAGTGCAGTTTTAATCCTTTTACTAAACCGTATTGGACATCTGGTGTTAAGATTGCCCACGAGAAGGAACGAGCATTACGAAAAGCCTGGGTTATTGATGGTCGCCCTAGAGGTATGCATTATGATTCATATAAGTTATACAAGAGAGCAAAACATGAATTCCGAAATATACAACAGGCTGCGTATGAACAATATATACAACAAACTAACGATGACATTAATAAGGCAGCTGAATGCGATATCCGTCTTTTTTAGAAACTTATTAAACGTAATAAAGCTGTCTCGTCCAAAATTTATCCTGAAATAATCCAAGATGATAATATATGCAACACTCCCGAGAGCATCGCTAATGCATTTATGGACTACTTTTCGAAACTCTACCAGCCGGACAGTGATGAAATGTATGATAATGACACGAGACAACAGATTGAACTTGATTACAATAAAATATTAAAATCTTGTTATGAACAAAACGTGTATTTACCAGGTGGTATTATCAAAGAAAGTGAAGTCGATGGTATAATTAAACTCTTGAAGCGTAGAAAAGCTAGTGGCCATGACAAAATTCAACATGAACATCTGTTGTATAGTGGACATTCTTTAGTCCGATGCTTAACATCGTTATTCAATCTAGTTGTGAGTAAAGGTCGTATCCCTAATGGATGGAAACTAGGTCTCCTTGTTCCATTATTTAAAGGCAACAATAAACCGAAGACTTCACCGGACAGTTACCGACCAATCACGTTACTTCCATGTGTTCTCAAAGTGTTTGAGCATGTTATTAAGTCAAGATTGTTGTTATATGTCTTTGATGGAAGTGTCTTTCCGAACCCTCAGCAGCAAGGCTTTCAGAAATATCTCGGATGTCTTACTACATCCTTTAATTTACATGAAACTATATTTCATAATATTGAATTATTTAGTAAAATTTTTGTAGCATTCCTGGATAACAGGAAAGCTTTTGATACGGTATGGAGGATAGGTTTAATGTACAAACTGTTTAAACTTGGTGTAAATGGTAAACTATGGTTATTAATTAATGACTGTCATTATAATACGAAAAGTGCAGTTATTGTCAATCAATGTCAATCAAGTTTTTTCCCTGTATTAGAAGGTGTACGACAAGGAGGTATGCTCTCAGGTTTATTGTATTTAGTATTTATAAATGATTTAATATGTGATCTGGAAAAATTTAATCCAAATACAGGTATTTTCAATATCAATTGTTGTGCACCTGCTCTTGCAGATGACATATCATGTATTGCCACATCTCCAGCATCCTTACAACGTATGCTTAATGTGTGTAACCAATATTCAAAGAAATGGTGTTTTCGTTTCAATGCAAATAAGTCGTGTATCATTCAATTTTCTGTGAATACGAGAGAGATCAATGTCAATTTTCCATGGTTTATTGGTAATGAACGTATTCCGATAGCAAATAACTATCTACACTTAGGTATAGAACTAAACTATCGATTTAAATCAAATCAAAGAACTGAAAGTTCCTGCAGAAAAGGCAGAAACGCATACTTTGCGTTTAATGGCATAAAGACAAATGCAACAAACCCGTGTGTATTACTCAAACTATATAAAACTGTGATACTACCCAGTGTTTTATACGGGTGTGAGATGTGGAATAACATGAAATCTTATGATAAAGCTACTTTAAACCGGTTTCAACATTTTATAGTGAAACATATTCTCAACTTGAAAACGTCGACTCGATCTGATATGTGCGAAAGTATTCTTGGTATTCATCCAATAACAGGATATATAGACAAAAGAAAACTTATTTTCCTACAAAAACTGTGTACTTTAGACATTTCCTCTCTTTCTAAGAGAATATTTCTCACCAGATTGTTTACTTTCTTTATAGACTCTCAAAGGAAACACTACGGATTTATTCCTGATATCGTTGACATTTTAAAACAGTATGGACTTATGAGTTACCTTCTTGACTATATTGAAGATGGAACTTTTCCAACAAAACAAATTTGGAAGTCTATTGTTTATAGCGCAGTCGATAGTATACAGTTAAACAATTGGTTAAACCGTGTTATTTCAGATGACAGCTTCACACGTTTCAGGAATATTCATACGTCAGTGACAATTACAGAATTTTGGAAACACTCAAATTCTTTTAATGAGATTAAAAATTCTTTTTTAATCACTAAATTACTAACTGAAATACCAAATACAACAAGTAATATATGTGATATATGTACAAGGAATTTTAAAGATGTTTATGTACATGCTTGTTGCAATTGTCCAAGTACTAATGCACAGCGAGAAGTCTGGTGGGACATTTTAAGTGACAATTTTCCAGTGCAGCTTTACTGTGAATTAAACATGTATGACGACGAAATCCTGTTTCAAATGTTACTCGGTCGAAAACCACTGACAATTTTTTCAAGCATAGATGAATCGGTTCAATTTCTTAAGCTGTGTCATGCACATGTTATTCAGTGTGTAGCAGAATATAGTCGATCTCTTAGACAATGTTATTAGATGTGTCAATACCCGATGTGTCAATACATGATGTGTCACTGCAGTTATACTTTAAATATTGCTTTTATAGATTATTTATATATCATCTTTTGTGTATTTACCTTATACTTTGCTCTTATACTAATAATTTGTGTGTAATTATGTTGTAACGTTTGCCTATATTCATTAATTGTATATTCATTGAATCTCATTTATGAGGAATTAAAGATATGAATGAATGAATGTTTTCAGTTTCACTCTCTACTATAGTTTTTGCCAAGAACACATAAAAAAGGTAAATATAATAGTTATGTTAGGGCAATCACTCCTGTAAACAGTCTTCTAATGATTTTGGCTAAATTAAACTTAGAAGTAAATCTTGATTAGCTGATCAATTTTGCTTTTTAAAGTGTCTTAAATAATTTTAAAGATAATAGGAAAAAACACTAAAAATGGGTAAAAATTGTCATTAAAGAGTACAATAAGAGGTCTTCTGACAGTTTTGATGAAAGGGAAAATCCTAGATTTCAACATTTTTTTACTATTTTAAAATACATGTAGTACTTTTCAAAATTATAGACAAAATTTGTATTTTAACCCTTTGTTGCTGTTTTTTGGCCATGTGGGCCATGTTAGTTGGCTGTAATAACATTAACGGTACCAATGTTTCTGCACCAGAAAGGGTCATCCCAATATTATTTAAACAAAATTACCCATATGATGATTGTGGCCAAGTTTGAATAGATTTGGCCAAGCAGTTTTCGAGTAGAAGATTTCTATAAAAGTTAATGAGCAATGACAACAGAAAACAGTTGCCAAGTGATGAGAAAAGCTCAATTTGCCCTGTGGGCCAGATGAGCTTTAAGAAAAACAATTCTATTACTTGTCTGATTACTTTGGGCCAAAATGAACAGGTCAATATATATCCTGTAAAGCATGCAAGAACTTTTTCTATAGTAGACAGTAAACCATATAACACAAGTTATGATTGTAAGTTGTATGGTAATTCATCAATGAAGGATTGAAATGTAGTTTACAGTGACCTATTACTTGTGTTACGAATACTGCTTTATCTCTTTGTTCATTCATGAATTAAGTAATGTAACTTATATCTCCTACAGTAATAATCTTCCAAATAAACTAAGATGTTAAATTTAGGTAGACAATATAGCAATGGTGTACTGACATAAGAGGTCTCTAAACACATCAGCTCCAAATGGAGCTTTTGTAAGTAGCCATATTAATTATATGTATCAGCGGGGAAAATTGAAAGCATAGAAATATAGTATTTGCCAATACACAAGCTGTTGGCATATGGATTCATTTATTTTTGTGGGTATCAATTTTCGTGGATTGCTGAACACTTGCACATTCAAGGATATTTGAATTTGTGGTCTTGCCTATCTCTGTATATATGGCCTATTGAAAATATGTTATTCTTTGAACATTTGAATTCGTGGTTCATCTGTTCCCACCAAACCCACGAAAATTGGTATTCAATGAATAATAATGAATCCACAGTATCTGATGTCATATTTAGCAAAGACAATGAAGAATGACAAGATGTTCAAAGAATGATTGACCTATTTTGGTGGAAGGCTATAATCCCCCTTGGATATTCTTTAGGTTATGTGTAATGTGTACGAGGACATTATATAATTGGATCCAGACTTTATATATGTTATTGAAGAATATGAATGCAATAGGTCATTTTTCTGACTCACACATTTAAATAAACACATTTATACATCAAAACCAAAACATATGGTGAGGGTTTGTGAAGTATAAAATTTAAGTGCCAAGGAAAGAAAAGTGTTTATCCACCTCAAAATTAAACATAAAATAATATAGTCTAATTCCCTGAAATGTAGTTCAGAATGACTATAGTTGGTAGGTAGCTGACATATATTTAATATACTAAACAGGTTGACATGGATGTTCAACAGTATTCAGTATGCCCTCCTTATCTCTGTTCAGAGTGACGTATATCAAATAATGCATTTTTTCCATTAAACTAATAACCTTCATATAATATAATAAATGTATAAAAACTTTGAAAAACATTTAGAAAAAGAGGGCTTTATATATCATTATTCGACCCTAATGTACTTAAATTAAAACCAATTTAAGTTTTTGTTAAGTTACATTAATATCAGGTTATTTACAATGATTAAAAGGGGTTCTATAGGAATACCTGTAAACATACCTTTTATTTGGCATAACAAAGTATTACTCTATCAAGTCACACTTTAAAAAAAATGCTAGTCATCTAGTGTTTTGCATTTGTACAGGTACCGATAATATCATAATCATGTTACAAAGTTTAACATTTATGACCAATAACTTTTTTCACTTCATTTTCAATAGAAAAAAGTATAATATTCATTTCCTTTGTTGCTCAATTAAGAGACATAATGCTTTTGCTAAGGAAGAATAGTTTTATTATCAAATAATTACATTAGATGTATGTTTCATTATAATACGTTATTTTGATTGGCCAACTGCACATCTCGTGCTATTCCTGAAACAATTGTATTAGACAATAACATTTATCATTCATGATGACACGAGGTCCCACAATAAAGTGCACAGGTAAATTAAATGAAAACTTGATAAAAATCGTGTTTTCATGATTCTAGCTAAAAAAATGTAATTATAAGTATTGAATGCTTCTTTTTGTAACTTTATAGGGTTGTAAAAGCGTTGACCGTGCGCACATTTTTAGTATGAAGCGCTTCTGCGCTTCATACAAAATGTACTTCGGTCAACGCTTTTACACCCCAATAAATTTACAAAAAGCAGCATTCAATTCTTAAGAAGAACTTTAAACTGTTTACACTACTGTAATAAACTTGATCAAGATATGATACCTTAAGTTGTATAAGGTGCATTTAAATCTATATATGTTATATACCTGTTCTGGTTTATTTAGTAGTCACCTGGATACAAACCAGGAAATAGAATAGCTTCAATAATGGCGTATTCTAAATCAGTAATTAGAAGCCAGATCCCCATTAACTGTAATCTATGTGAAACTGAGAAGAATATCAAATGGAAATGCTTGACCTGTGGAGTTCTCATGTGCAGTACATGTAAAGATAAAATACATCTGAGAATTGGTAAAGATCATAAGGTAGTAGACATCAAGAATGTGGGGCTGCCTGTTGAAGAGTTGGATTTTACCAACATTAAATGTCAAGATCATTCAGAACAATCTTCTTGCCTTTTTTGTACAAATTGTGACAAACTCGTTTGCCCTACTTGCGTTGCTAAGGTCCACAAGAAACATGATCTAACCGAAATAAGTGATGCATATAACTTAAAGAAAGAAAGACTGAAGAATGGACAAAGTAAACTGCAAAAGGAAAAATATGAAATCATTGCGACTAAGGATCAATTGAATGAGTTTCAAAAAGCTGAGAATTCAAATTATGCCAAAGTAAGCACAGAAATTCTTAACCATGAGAGAGATTTGAAAAAAGCAATTGAAAAACATATCGCAAAACTAAGAAATGAGTTAGACCAAAACCACAAAGCCTGTACTAAAGCAAATGAAGAAAGTATCAAAGCAATTTCTAAGAGTGAGGGACAAATAGAGGAAAAGTATAGGGATGTTCAGGATTTCATTAATACCACCAACATTTCTAAATTTTTCCAAGGTGTCAACAAAATTGAGAAATCAACAGAATTATCTTTTCCAAAACCTGAAACATCACGAAGAAAAACACTTCAATTTCATCCAGGAGAGATAACTCAGTCTAACATTGGAGTTCTACAAAGTGTAGACATACCATTACCTGAAGTAAAGGTTTCTATTAGTGTTGTTAACCAATATCTGACTAATCATTCTTTGGTTACGAATTTATCTCCATGTCATGATGATTCACTGTGGATAGCTGGTGATTCAGATGAAGTGCTACAGAAAGTAAAACCTGAAGGAACCAGTCTGAAGACAATATCTACCTTCAACATCCAGGTCTATGGTATGGCAATAACTGCATCTAATGATCTACTTGTGTCAACAGGGAAATCCAGACTACAAATGGTCAGCAGTGCCACTGGTAAAGTAACAGACAGTGTGTATGACATTAATCCTCTCCTTCCTACAGCCATTCACATCACCAGTGATGGGCAGGTCATAGTAGGAGGTTATGATGAAGGAAGAGGAGCAGTGTTTCTATTAAATAAGGATGGAGACCATGAAGCTGTATGTGAACATAACCACCATAATCAACCAATATTTAGTTATCCCAGGAGTATTACTACAACCACTGATGGTAATATACATGTGGCAGACTATTATACAAATGAACGCAGTGGTAAAGTGGTAGTGTTAGAAAAGAAAGGTGATATGATAAAAATATATAAAGGGGATACAGAAATCAACAAAGAGGTACCATTCAAACCATCAGCAGTAGTGACAACACCAAGAGATAATGTCATTGTAATTGATGTTGAGACCTGTACCTTCCACATCCTGAACAACTCTGGTCAGATGATTACATACATAAAGACAACAGACCATGGAATAGAAGATCCATATTACCTTGCCTTCTATTCAACAGGACAGCTCTTTGTAGGATGTACTCAACAAAAAAGCAGTACAGACAAGGAAGCCAAACTATATAAAGTGAACATATCTGGTAGCTGAAGTTATCCGTGAACAATAAATTGGACCGCTCAGATGTCAAACATTGGGGACTCAACCCAATTCAGTTTTATATCCCCAAAAAGAAAAAGGAAAAGATTTTTATTTTAATCATCTGTTGCAATACTGACTAATCAGACTAATAATCAAATTAACACTTGAATGCATTCTAAAAACAAAATCTCTTTGATCACAATAAATTATGTCAAACTTGTGGTCTTCCTCATTCAGTTTTATACCATAAAAAAGAGTTCAAAAGAATATTAAAGGTTTAAAGCTATGGAAATTTTTTATTTTAAGTTGACAAATGTAAAGATTCTGTGTAACATAAAATTTTATCTTGTTAAGGGAATACTAGTACATTATTGGTAATGCTGTAATCTTACAAGAATGGAGAATGTGTACTTTGTCTATCATGACAATTTACTTGATTTAAAAATCCAAAACTTGAACAATGAAAAACATCGATAAAAATATTGATATAAAAATCTTAAGTTTTAAAGGCCATACTCCAGCTGAAGATTTTCAAATCCATTTGTGACAAGACAACTGTCACATGCATGACCTCCCATACAAGCAGTTTAGTGGCTTTTGTACAATTCAAAATTAAGATTTCTAGTTTTTAACCATTCATTTTATATAATAAGTGTCTCTATACTAGACTGATATAAAAAAAAAATAAGGAGATGTGGTATGATTGTCAATGAGACAACTATCCACCAGAGTTCAAAAAAGTGGATGCAAGCAATTATAGGCAACCATACAACCTTCAAGAATGTGAAAAACCCATCTGTCCACTATTAAAGGGCCAGACATGAAAAATATGCATCATTACAAATTTAGAGCAGAATTCACAAAACTGAAATGTCTCACCTGTTTTATTGACCATTGATTTTATAATCTGATGATCCTAAATATAAAATTTAACCACAACTTTCACATAAACTGAACATGATAAAAAACTAGAGTTTATGGACACAGGACGACGGACGACAGAAGCCAAGTGATGAGAATGTGGTCAAGGTCAAATAAACCAAGTCAGAAATATATGATACCTTACAATAGACAACTTTCGAGTTTGATGCATTTCCGTCAAAAACTCTGGTTTTAGTGAACGTCATTTGTGCGTTTAGGGACGTCGTCACTTCCATTCCAATGTTGAGCGAGTGGTTGGAAAACTATAATTCTATATTGTACGAATTATACGACAAATTGAATTCTCAAAATTGACAATCAGCATTGATGTCATTAGGGAATTGTCATTAAGTACCTACAGACCAATAATTATTTCTAGTTTATCCTGCACAATGACGATCACCAAGACGCTTGATGAACGTAAATAGTGCAGGGATACAGGCGACCCCCTCTATCTGGTAAATGACGTCATAAAGGCGCGTATAATTGACGAGTTTTTTCCGGTGACGGATGAACTCTAAAGTGGTCTATTAAATCATTCCATACACCAAATGTAGATGACCTATTGCATGAAATTTTTGTAAAGAGTAGACCAATGAACAATGAGGTCAAGGTCAGATGATAACTACTAGACAGTAATATACACTTAACAATTATTCAATACACCAAATATAGTTAACCTATTGCTTACAGTTTTAGAACAACAGACTCAAACGCAACAAAAATAACATAGAGTAATGAACCTTAAACCTGAGGTCAAGGTCAAATAAAACCTACCAGAATGACAGGTACATCAAAAATATTTCAATACACTAATTATAGTTGACCTATTGCATAAAGTATTAGAAACTAGAGGCTCTAAAGAGCCTGTGTCGCTCACCTTGGTGTATGTGCATATTATTTGCTGTTACAAAATATTAGAAATTATTATAAATTAAGGAATGTATCTCCCTCATGCAAAGCTCTGATTCCTTTCACGAATTTGACTATACTTTTTGGACCTTTTGGATTATAGCTCTTCATCTTTTATATAAGCTTTGGATTTCAAATATTTTGGCCACGAGCATCACTGAAGAGACATATTTTGTCGAAATGCGCATCTGGTGCAACAAAATTGGTACCGTTGATTTTATTAAACAAAGGACACAGATGGATTCATGACAAAATTGTGTTTTGGTGATGGTGATGTGTTTGTAGATATTACTTTTACTGAACATTCTTGCTACTTACAATTTTCTTTATCTATATACACTTGGTCCTTTAGATTCAAAGGAAAATATTTTGTAAAAATTTACAGAAATTTACCAAATTAATGAAAATTGTTAAAAATTGACTACAAAGAGAAATAACTCTTTAAGGGGTAAACTGACCATTGTGGTCATGTTGACTTATTATTAGATCTTACTTTGCTGACCATTATTGCTGTTTACAGTTTGTCTCTATCTATAATAGAATTCAAGATAATAACCAACCAGATGCTCCGTAGGGCATAGCTTTATACGACCGCAGGGGTCGAACCCTGAACAGTTGGGGCAAGTATGGACACAACATTCAAACTTGATACAGCTCTGAATTTGGATTGTGATTAAATAGTTGACACAACATAGGTTTCTGACACAGAATAAATGTGGTCTAAGAACTTAAACTTAAAAACTTAAAATTTTTAAATTGGACATTTACCTATTATGGTCCAATATCCAAAATCTAAATACATGTCTAGATTCAGCATATCAAAGAACCCCAAGATTCAATTTTTGATGAAATCAAATAATGTTCAATTTTGGACCCTTTAGACCTCAATGTGGACCAATTTGATAACCAGCCCAAATATTAACCAGGTGCTCCGCAGGGCGCAGCTTTATACGACCGCAGAGGTCGAACCCTGAACAGTTGGGGCAAGTATGGACAAAACATTCAAGCGTGATACAGCTCTGAATTTGGATTGTGATCAAATTTTTGACATTACATGGTTTTTTTTAACACAAAACAAATGTCAAGATTTTACAAATCAATTAAAGATTTCTTCTTCAAACTTTTTAAATCCTAAAGGGATAATTCGCGATTTTTCACTTTTCATCTTATTATGTTCAAAATACCATAAAAAATATATTCACCAAGTTTTATTTTGATATGAAATCTAATAAAGAAGAAAATTGGGAATTATTAATTTTATTTTTTGAAACTTCCTGACTTATGTGACGTAGTTTAAGTCTTTGATGCATGCCGGGAGTGAAAATATCTCATTTAAGTCTTGTTCGTTAACCATCTAATAACGCGATTTAAAGCGCATCGACGACTTTTGGTGTAGCTATTAACCAACATAAAATAAGTGATAGCCATGCAACTTTTAAAATAAGATCGTGTGGATTTTTTAAAACGAATTTTAATAATAAAAGTAAATCATACAATAGAACATTTTTATGATTTTTTTTCTAAAAATACTTTAAACAAACATACGAAACTGACATGATCGATAGTGTATTAAAAATACATGTTTGTATTCTGACCTTTTTGCTTCATTCCAGCAATCATTTTCACTTGCTTGTACGGTGGAAACAATAAAATGTGTATTGTTTTGTGACACCTAAAGAATGTGGAATGCGTAGTTTAACTCAAGGTAATTAAAAGATTAGCATTATGTAATTCTAATCTTTTGATCCTCATTTAGTGAAATCTAGGCGTCACGGTTCATTGGCATTTCAGGTGTGAACAACATTTCGTATCAATTGTAAACGGGAGTCAGACAAAGTTTCAGACACATGAATGTAAAAAAAAAAAAAAAATTAAATAACGGGAATAAAAAGATCGCACAATAACTGGATAGCTGTTGTATATTTTTATATTTTGCATAAGATCACTTTTAATGAATTATGACTTTTGATAACTTTAGTAACGATAAAATACTGAATTATTTTAATTGAAGAATTTATAAATAAAATTGCCTTCTAAACACGAGTTTATGAACTAAAAATTGTACTATTTCAAATTAGGAACGGCAGCCTTAAATATTTCAAACAGATCATTAACAATTGCAATTATATAATTTAGTCCATCCAAAGTGATCTTTAATTACCTATTTAGGAATTAAACTGCTCATCAAAATATTTTAAATCTCACAACACATGAATACTTCAGATATTTGAAAAAAGATGTTTTAAAAAATTGACAGGAAATTAAAGGATCTAATTGGAATGGAATCAACAAATTACGAACAGATATGCTTTTCAAGTGTGAAAAACATCAACAAAATTTATACATAATCTGGAATGTCCTTCTTAAAATACTCTTTTTTTTTGTCTCACACCGTAACTATATATAATACTTTAGCTATTTGACCAACGATGTATTAAAAAGAATGAACGAATTAAATGTCATCTTTCCCTGTTTTTTAATGTAATTATAAGTCTGTTTCAACTGGCAAGAATACCACTAAAACGGACAAGCAGTTTATTCTTTTAATTGCTGTCATTGAATATCAAGAGAGAAAATAAATCCCGAAATTGATTTGAAACTTTGATACTCTATAGTTTTCCTGGAAAATATTCACATCCCTCGGTATTAGTGTACTTCCAGTTGCGTATATATTACATGCATGTCGGAACCATTGTGATGATGGCGAATTTCTTCCTTTTTTCGAGAACAATCTAAGTGATATATAAATGTCCATAACTTCGATGAGCCAAATAAAGTTATATATCGACCTGTATTTAAATCTCTTCTTCTTCTTCTTTTGGTATACTATAGTCTATCGTCATTTGATGATTACATACTGCATGTTGGCATACGTGGACTTGTCATTTTACAAAACTTTTACCCCAATTTACGCAAAATGTATGTTTCTTTCTTATGTTCTATGTATTCATGTATATGTTTTAATTTGCGCTATAGGTCCGTAACTTATAATCCAGGCGTATATATACGAATGGTCGACAAGTGCGTACATTTTTTTAAATCAATATTTCTGGCCTTCACCATTGACAACGAGTATATATTACATTTTACCAAATTTACCCTTGGAAAAAATACGTATATAGATTTTTATTTCATCAAATCTGTTTGGTTTTTTTTTGGTATTATTTATATTTTTATAAATAATTTTCTTTTCACCAGAAATGTTATTCATAAACAAGCGTATGAGTTTAGTAATATCACTTTCGGACACGCAAGATAGAGATCTATATTATACACCTAATAGTTCAAAATGGAAAGTTATAATGTATCGGCCGTGTACACTTATCAATACACTAAGAAGTGAAACGATGCATGAATTTGCAAACTCGACAGGAAATCGCTTGAATACCTGGACGTGTCACCTCACACCCCCTACAATATCTTTGGGAGTAATACCTTTAGCCATGCGGGTGATCAGTGGAGCGAAGATCCTAATTTATTTGAATAAAGTTTATTACATAAAAGAATTATGAACTAATTAGATTTCCGAAAACAATTCAAGTTTCACGGAAGACTTATTTATGATTTGAAATTTTGACTTTTTCACTATTAAATTCCTATATTATCAGTCTAAAAATAACAGATCATGGTTATTTAAAAAAAAAAGAAGAAAATTTTCCGTATCAAGTTAGTTAACTAGTTAACTAGTCGGATAAAACAACCATACGATTGACGAGATATCGACACGCAATTACGACTACATCGGGTTACTGTAGTTTTGGTCCTTAGACATATCGTGACTGCAAATCGGAGAAGGTGACAAAATGGCTGACCGCAGAGAATTGATACTCTAAATTTAAAATCGATGGTGATCTCTTATCTAGCAGAATAAAACTTTAATATCTATGAATTTGAGCATTTTTATACAGAATAAACATAATATCAATTTTTGATTTTTTTGCGAAGTTTCCCTTTAAATTAAATAGTTGACACAGCATAGGTTTCTGACACAGAATGAATGTGGTCTAATGAACTTAAAAGTTTGTTTTTGCCTTTGAGCAATTCACTATGCTGTTGAATATTAATCCTCTCAAAAAAATGTTTGAAGAAATTTTCTTTTTATTTATGAAATCTGAAATGAGAAAAATTTAAACCCCCCCCCCCTTTTTTTACATCCCCGTTTCCCTTTTTCCAAAACTGATATCAATTCAAATTTCTAATGGAGTTTGCAACAATAACTACTCTTTAAAATACATCATAAAATATTAAAATGTAAAATAAAGTGCTTGTTATCACTGAATGGTAAAGATTGGTTGGTAGTAAAAGTGAATATACATTGTTTATTGTATAAAACAATAAAAAAAACTTCATCAGCAACATTTTATATTGGCAAATTTTCAAGGAAGTTATTTACATTAAGTTATTGGCAAATAAAAATAGAAAATGACATCATAGTCATGTCTGGCAAATGTCCAACATACATTATCTAAAAACATTTTAGATAAGATAAGGAAAAAAAAGCTTCATCAGCAACATTTTATATTGGCAAATTTCCAATGAAGTTATTTACATAAAGTTATTGGCAAATAAAAATAGAAAATGACATCATAGTCATGTCTGGCAAATTTCCAACATATATTATCAACTACTATTCTATACAAAGAAAGATAACTCCAATTGAAAATTAATTGCTATTGCACAATATTGTGCAATTAGATATTTCTTGCGATTGTGCAATACTGTGCAATTGAAAATTTCTTGCTATTGCACAATACTTGATATGGAATCCTGATTTGGACCAACTTGAAAACTGGGCCCATAATCAAAAATCAAAGTACATATTTAGATAAAGCATATCAAATAAGCCCAAGAATTTAATTTTTGTTAAAATCAAACTTAGTTTAATTTTGGACCCTTTGGACCTTAATGTAGACCAATTTGAAAACTGGACCAAAAATTAAGAATCTACATACACAGTTAGATTTGGCATATCAAAGAACCCATTTATTCAATTTTTGATGAAATCAAACAAAGTTTAATTTTGGACCCCCATTTGGACCAACTTGAAAACTAGGCCAATAATTAAAAATCTAAGTACAATTTTAAATTCAGCATATCAAAGAACCCCAAGGATTCAATTTTTGTTAAAATCAAACTAAGTTTAATTTTGGACCCTTTGGACCTTAATGTAGACCAATTTGAAAACGGGACCAAAAATTAAGAATCTACATACATAGTTAGATTCGGAATATCAAAGAACCCCAATTATTCAATTTTTGATGAAATCAAACAAAGTTCAATTTTGGACCCTTTGGACCCCTTATTCCTAAACTGTTGGGACCAAAACTCCCAAAATCAAACCCAACCTTCCTTTTATGGTCATAAACCTTGTGTTTAAATTTCATAGATTTCTATTTACTTATACTAAAGTTATGGTGCAAAAACCAAAAATAATGCTTATTTGGGCCCCTTTTTGGCCCCTAATTCATATATTGTTGTGACCTCAACTCCAAAAATCAATCCCACCTTCCTTTTGTGGTCATAAACCTTGTGTTAA
Source organism: Mytilus edulis (assembly GCA_019925275.1). Classification (NCBI taxonomy): domain Eukaryota; kingdom Metazoa; phylum Mollusca; class Bivalvia; order Mytilida; family Mytilidae; genus Mytilus; species Mytilus edulis. The sequence continues at coordinate 27,428,088 of CM034355.1, read as the reverse complement.
AATTTCATTGATTTCTATTTACTTATACTAAAGTTATTGTGCGAAAACCAAGAATAATGCTTATTTGGGCCCTTTTTTGGCCCTTAATTCCTAAACTGTTGGAACCAAAACTCCCAAAATCAATCCCAACCTTCCTTTTGTGGTCATAAACCTTGTGTCAAAATTTCATAGATTTCTATTCACTTAAACTAAAGTTATAGTGCGAAAACCAAGAAAATGCTTATTTGGACCCTTTTTGGCCCCTAATTCCTAAAATGTTGGGACCAAAACTCCCAAAATCAATCCCAACCTTCCTTTAGTGGTCATAAACCTTGTGTTAAAATTTCATTGATTTCTATTCACTTTTACTAAAGTTAGAGTGCGAAAACTAAAAGTATTCGGACGACGACGACGCCAACGTGATAGCAATATACGACCAAAAAATTAAAATTTTAGCGGTCGTATAAAAATCTAAATACATGGTTAGATTCAGCATATTTAAGAACCCCATATATTCAATTTTTGTTGAAATCAAACAAAAGTTTAATTTTGGATCCTGATTTGGACCAACTTGAAAACTGGGCCCATAATCAAAAATCTATGTACATGTTTAGATTCAGCATATCAAAGAACCCCAACAATTCAATTTTTGTTAAAATCAAATTAAGTTGGACCTTAATGTAGACCAATTTGAAAATGGGACCAAAAATTAAGAATCTAAATACACAGTTAGAATTGGCATATATATCAAAGAACCCCAATTATTCAATTTTTGATGAAATCAAACAAAGTTTAATTTTGGACCCTTTTGGCCCCTAATTCCTAAACTGTTGGGACCAAAACTCTCAAAATCAATCCCAACCTTCCTTTTGTGGTCATAAACCTTGTGTTTAAATTTCATAGATTTCTATTTACTTATTCTAAAGTTATTGTGCAAAAACCAAGAAAAATGCTATATAGAGATCCGTTTACTAAAACTAAAGTTATTATCCGGAAACTAAATGCATCTTTGGACGACGACGACGCAGACGACAACATGATAGCATTATACGACCATTTTGGTCATGTTGACTTATTTGTAGATCTTACTTTGCTGAACATTATTGCTGTCTACAGTTTATCTCTATCGATAATAATATTCAAGATAATAACCAAAACCGGCAAAATTAACAATTCAGGGGCAGCAACCCAACAACGGGTTGTCCAATTCATCTGAAAATTTCAGGGCAGATATATTTTGACCTGATGAACAATTTGAGCCCATGTCAGATTTTCTCTAAATGCTTTGGTTTTTGAGTTATAAGCCAAAAACTGCATTTTACCCCTATGTTCTATTTTTAGCCATGGCGGCCATCTTGGTTATTTGGCCGGGTCACCGGACACAATTTAAACTAGATACCCTAATAATGATTGTGGCCAAGTTTGGTAAAAATTGGCCCAGTAGTTTCAGAGGAGAAGATTTTTGTAAAAGCTAACGACGACGACGGACGACGGACGCCGGACGCCGGACGCCGAACGCCAAGTGATGAGAAAAGCTCACTTGGCCCTTTTGGCCAGGTGAGCTAAAAAAGTGCTTGTTATCACTGAATGGTAAAGATTGTTTTAATTTATCAGTTGGAAGTAAAAGCGAATATAAATTGTATATTGTATAAAACAATGATTTAAGTTGATTCAAGTACTATTCTAGACAAAGAAAGATAACTCCAATTGAAAATTTCTTGCTATTGCACAATATTGTGCAATTAGATATTTCTTGCTATTGCGCAATACTGTGCAATTTTAAAATACTTGCTATTGCACAATACTGTGCAATTGAAGATTTCTTGCTATTGCGCAATACTGTGCAATTGAAAATTTCTTGCTATTGCACAATATTGTTCAATTGAAGATTTCTTGCTATTGCTGAATACTGTGCAATTGAAAATTTCTTGATATTGCACAATACTTAATATAATAATTTTGGATCCTGATTTGGACCAACTTGAAAACTGGGCCCATAATCAAAAATCTAAGTACATGTTTAGATTCAGCATATCAAAGAAGCCCAAGAATTTAATTTTTGTTAAAATCAAACTTAGTTTCATTTGGACCCTTTGGACTTTAATGTAGACCAATTTGAAAACGGGACCAAAAATTAAGAATCTACCTACACAGTTAGATTTGGCATATCAAAGAACCCCAATTATTCAATTTTTGATGAAATCAAACAAAGTTTAATTTTGGACCCCGATTTGGACCAACTTGAAAACTGGGCCAATAATAAAAAATCTAAGAACATTTTTAGATTCCGCATATCAAAGAACCCCAAGGATTCAATTTTTGTTAAAATCCAACTAAGTTTAATTTTGGACCCTTTGGACCTTAATGTAGACCAATTTGAAAACGGGACCAAAAATTAAGAATCTACATACACAGTTAGATTCGGCATATCAAAGAATCCCAATTATTCAATTTTTGATGAAATCAAACAAAGTTTAATTTTGGGACCCTTTGGGCCCCTTATTCCTAAACTGTTGGGACCAATACTCCCAAATCAATCCCAACCTTCCTTTTATGGTCATAAACCTTGTGTTTAAATTTCATAGATTTCTATTTACTTATACTAAAATTATGGTGTGAAAACCAAGAAAAATGCTTATTTGGGCCCTTTTTTGGCCCCTTTTTCCTTAACTATTGGAACCTCAACTCCAAAAATCAATCCCAACCTTCCTTTTGTGGTCACAAACCTTTTGTTTAAATTTAATTGATTTCTATTAACTTTTACTAAAGTTATTGTACGAAAACCAAGAAAATGCTTATTTGGGCCCTTTTTGGCCCTTAATTCCTAAACTGTTGGGACCAAAACTCCCAAAATCAATCCCAACTTTTCTTTTGTAGTCATAAACCTTGTGTTAAAATTTCATAGATTTCTATTCACTTATACTTAAGTTATAGTGTGAAAACCAAAAGTCTTCGGACGACGACAACACAGAGGACGACGCCAACGTGATACCAATATACGACCAAAAAATTTTCAATTTTTGTGGTCGTATAAAAATCAACAGAGATCAAAACCTAGTAAATAATACATGGTATATATGGGTTTCATTTGTGATAAATAGAAAATTGCAGACAAAAAAAAACATTTACAAAAATTGTGCACAACCATCTAAATATAAGTACATTCAAAAGATAACATGCATTTTCTGACCTACTCAAGGGCAAAACGAACTTCTTAAAATTACAACTTAATCCTCTACCTTTTGATTGTGTTTCTTTTGTTTCCCAGAATCCCCTAGGAGTTCCTGTCTTTCTTTTACAAAGTCTTTTTGTTTCATCTGAATCTTCTGATGTACAGGAGTAACTTCAACACTACTCTGATTATTATCTACTGCTGGTGTTCTTTCCACCTGATCTAAAATCAAAGACATCTCTTGACCTTGATTCAAGTCTTTTGGTGACTTTGATGCTCCAGTTTCTAATTTAGAATTCGTTCTATTTGGTGGGTGCTTGTTTTGATTGTTACTTATCAACTGTTTCATTCCTCGCTGACGAGACAATGGCGAAGAACTCATTGGTTGTTGTTCAATAGCTGGTTCTGTTTTCTTGATGACTTTGGTTGCTGGTTTTTTACTAACCAATGGTGTAGCTGGCATTTTGAAGAATTTTCTTCCAGTTTTTTGTTGTTTTTCTTGTTCAACTGTATCACTGCAAAAATAAACTTATTTTAAAAACATAGATGCTAAAAGGGAATATGAATACCCTTCCACACAAGGGATGGTCAGCACTAAATGTCCCTTCCCCATAGCAGCACGAAAAAAGCTTATACTCCCCTTTTTACAAATTTGCAAGAGACATTGTGAAAATGGGCTTCAAGCACAAAAGAAATGTGAATATGTTTATAAAATCAAAGGGGCATAACTTTAGAAGAGTTACAGTGATGCCACCCAATTTCAAACTTGATCTAAGTTTTGTGGTTATAAGCATTGTGTTTAAAGTTTCATAACATTTGGTTTTTGAGGCAAACTAAATGTTAAGAGAAAGGAAACCAGCTTTGGGACATGACAACTGACATATGTACAGACGGACAAGGGTAAAACAGTTGTTGTAATGCCCCCTTCAAATATTTCCAGTGATCTTACAGTAATACCATATTAAATGTGACTGAGTGAAGATGTGAAAAAAGACTAAATATTTCTGTGTTGCTATAAGGAAACTTAATTTTTTGAAAAATCTGATTGGTCTAGATGTCATTCACCAGTAATCAAGGTCAAACATAGTTACAAGATGGGAAATGATTTTTTTAATTCCTCAACTATGTTAAATCCTATTCTCAACCCATTCTTTCATCAGATTCTGGTTCATTATCATATTTAACATAAATCAAATGAGATTCATAAGACAACTGAAATGGAATAAAATTAAATTAAACTGCTTTTAAACCAAATATCAACCTACTGAAATGTGTTGTTTTTTTAATCTCTGATTATTTTTCTTTGTGATGTTAATTTGGAATTATGGACCCCACCAATACTCACTCTTCAAATCCAGAAAAATCATACACCAATTCCAGTGAATTAGCTGTTCTGTTTAAACCTTCTGATGATTCAGAATCATATCTCTTTGGTATTGCACTAACAGGCTGGTTGTTAAACCTCAACTGCAACAGATAAAAAAAAAAATCTTTTTCAAACACTTAAGGATTTTAGGAACTTACAGGGGTTCGTAACATTCTAACTTCATAGCCAATAAATGAAGATTCTAACTGTTAACTTTATTAGATGCTTTTCGTCAAGGATATGAGAATATCAAGTTATAACAATAAAGAAATTATATGAAAATCTTAAATCTGAAAGTTAAATCTTCAAAGATCTTGAAGTTCAATTCCACAAATATTAAATACCGTATGTTTTCATACCTGTTGTTTCAGTTTCTCATTTTCTTCTTGCAAATCTTTCATTCTTTTGTGTTCAATGTCAAAGTTCAATAAAACTGGTGATGGTGATAAATGTTAAGGTTAACAAAATCTAAGAGAGTCTGAGAACCATTTTGAACAGAAACATGACATTTATAAAGAAATCAGAAATGTGTTTGATGAATAAAATCATGATGCTCTTTCAAATATTAAACTAGAGGCTCTAAAGAGCCTGTGTCGCTCACCTTGGTCTATGTGCATATTAACAATGCACACAGATAAATTCATGACAAAATGGTGTTTTGGTGATGGTAATGTGTTTGTAGATCTTTCTTTACTGAACATTCTTGTTGCTACAATTATCTCTATCTATAATGAACTTGGCCCAGTAATTACAGTGGAAAATATTTCCTAAATTATTACAAAAATTAACAAAAATTAATGAAAATTGTTAACAATTGACTATAAAGGGCAATAACTCCTTAAGGGGTCAATTGACAATTTTGGTCATGTTGACTTATTTGTAGATCTTATTTTGATGAACATTATTGCTGTTTACAGTTTATCTCTATCTATAATAATATTAAAGATAATAACCAAAATCTGCCAATTTTCCTTAAAATTACTAATTCAGGGGCAGCAACCCAACAACGGGTTATCTGATTCGTCTGAAAATTTCAGGGCAGATAGATCTTGACCTGGTAAACAATTTCACCCGATCAGATTTGCTCTAAATGCTTTGGTTTCAGAGTTATAAGCCAAAAAACTACATTTACCCCTTTGTTCTATTTTTAGCCAAGGCGGCCATCTTGGTTGGTTGGCCGGGTCATCAGACACATTTTTTAAACTAGATACCCTAATAATGATTGTGGCCAAGTTTGGTTTACTTTGGCCCAGTAATTTCAGAGGAGAAGATTTTTGTAAAAGTTAACGACGACGACGACGATGACGGATGCCAAGTGATGAGAAAAGCTCACTTGGCCTTTTAGGCCAGGTGAGCTAAAATTGTACTGTACATCTTTCAAGAACGAATACATGCATTGTTCATCATTCAAATATAATTACATATATACTGTACATCTGTCAAGTATGAAAACATGTTTTGTACATTGTCTTAAGTATGAATGCATGTTCTGCATATCTTTCAAGTACCGTATAGCGGGTTAATTTTCGTGGGGTATAAATTTTTGCTTATTTTGGGGGATAAACAAAATCTCCACAATTAATTCTGCCAATTTAAAAGTGTGCATGCAAAGGTATTGATAAAGGTTTTGAATCCACAAAAATAATATTCGCCAAAATATTTGGTATAATACCTTTTTCAGAGAAAATCATGAAAATTTTACACCCGCGAAAATATCCTGCTTTACAGTATCAGAATATGTACAGAACTTCATTAAAGTATGAATATGTGTACTGCACATCTTTCAAGTTTATTTTTCACTTTAGTAGTCTATATTTTGTTGTTAAAATTTTAAAGGCCAATAATGCTAGCTGATCATTCCATTATACAAACTCCCATGATATATTGAGAAGCAAGCATAAGATATCATGCCACTTGTTTATTGTGTATGAATATTGAACAAAATATGTGAATCAAAACTATCTTAAATATTCATCATATCACAAATTATTCATTGTATTTGGTAATGCTGTAGTTTTAAACATATTTATTTATAGTAGATTTGGAAACAAGTTTTGCAACTTATTTTAATCTTGCTGCCTTGTAGTGGCATTAGGCTGCTTTTTTTCGTAATCTAGAAGGGTGTCTTCTACATGCAAGAGATATGGATCTCTCTTACACGGGTCAGCCATTTATCATCCCTTCCGACGTACTATCATCGTTTCCTCAAGACCATACTCGCAAATGGTGTCAAGGGAGAGCCGAAAATTCAGTCCCTGAAATATCATCCCAGAGTGGAAAATTGAAACCAGGAACACTTGTGTTAGTAGTTCGATGCACCAACCACTACACCACAGCTCCCTTTTAAAACAGTTCCTTCATTGTATCAATTCAAATCGATTTATTCTATAACATTATTATTTCAAGGGAAACAAATTTCAGTGATTTCAATAAAAAAATAATTCGTCCCACAATTATGTCAAAATTTTAGTTATGTTTGGTAATTCAGATACTGTATAAATTAAGGCACTCATTTCTTTTTTGTTGCCTCATTTTATATACCTGAATTGAATTCACAGTTCTTGTAAGTGTTTTTTAATCTATAACTAGAAAATCTACAATCCTGATTTAAGAATTCACAATATAAACGTGGCTAAATTTTGCTTAATTATCATAAACAAATCTGTCAGTCTAAACCTTAATAGCCTATAACATACAAATAAATCAGCAAGTGGTTAATCCAGTCTTCATAATAGACATTTTAATCTAAAGACTCAAAGCTGAAGTTTATGCAAGTTAAATTATATGGGCCTGTCAAATGATTTTTACAGGCCCAACTGAAGTTTTGCAAGATTGGACTAGTGTGCCTGTGGTTGAACGAGAAAACTGTAAATGTGATATTTTGTACAACACAAAGGATATGCATGGTCTGTATGATAACACTTAGGAAGTTATAAAGTGATAGGAAGAATGTATCTTGCCACTGTTTGGTGAAATACATAGAGAAATTACTGTGTTCTTCAGGATTCTTCATGAAGGCAAATGCTGAAAAATAAAAAATAAAACAATCATCAAATATTTTTTCATATGATTTATCTATACTTTACATATACATACCTATGTAGCACACATTCTGATTTAAAACAAAATATTTGAAAATGACTGTGATCCATTATTTTGAATGTTGTATTTGTGTTGCTCAGTCTATAATATTCTATGTTGCGTATATTGTTTGTTAGTTTTTACTATGGCAATTGTCAGTTAATATTTCGAATTATGAATTTGACTGTCTATTTGGTATATATCGCATCTCTGTTGTGAAGAAGGACTCACATAGGCCAAACATACAAGTCTAGAATATATCTTTTCGATATTTAAAATCAGATTGGTTATATATTACTGTATTACAAACATTTTGTAAACTTATCCTGATTTTTTTCTTAATTATCCAAACAGGTCCTTCTATATAGAATGAAGAAGGTGTAAATAACAGTATTAATGCAATGTCTCTCAATTTATTCATCTTTGCAATCATAAATGTTGTCGGAGCACAAAAAAATTGCAACAAATTTTGATTTCCCTGCTCCATGAATAAGTATTTACACACATGCTATAAGTACTGAACATATGAAAATTAAAATTACATTGTTACTCATAGCATTAAATCAAACTGTAAAAGAAATATACCAAACCAGTCTTTAAATTCTGCTTGGTTCTGTAATTCTGGTGTCATCTTTTCAAAGAAATCGGTCACTCTGTCATGTCTGTTAAGTTGTTGAGCATTGACCAGATAAAATTTTAACAATCCTACTTCTAGTTTCCGTACACTGCTTAAGAACCTTGTTTCAAGGCGACTAAACAGTCTTTGATTCAAGTAACTCCAATATTCTCGTAAATTAGAAAGATCATAGTTTACAACATATGTCTGTAATTGTTCTAGAATACGATCAGCCTATAATAAAAATCAAATGTTTATTAAAATTCTGTAGAAATGAAAAAAAAAAAAACCATCAAGTTATTGAAAGAAAATGTATAATTTCAGTTGAAATTCATCAGTGAGGTAAAAAGTAATAAACAATGTGCATGTTTATAAAATAAGAATTCAGACAAATATGTTTAGAAGTTGATTACTGTCATGACTGTAAATTCAGAAATTATACATGTAGCGTGCATTTATTATTGCGATTTGTCATTATAGACTTAAATGCGATTTAAATTTTTACGATTTTGAGAAAAATCTTGCTTAATTCACATAAAATATTTCAAAATGCAAGTTTAAATTAAGTGTTTTTTGCAATAATAAAAACCTCGCATTAATTTCTGAATTTACAATACCCCCCCGTAATGTAGGTTGAATATATAAATTCCTATAAAGGACTATGAACCAGGACAAAAATATGTGCTTCAAATCTTTCTCTCTGACTTAATAATCTTAGTTAAAGGCCAATTGACAGTGTTGTTTATTCTACACAATGCATCTAGTATTTGGGGGAATATAAATTGTCTTACTTGAAGATCTTATTTTGATGAACATTCTTGCAATGACAATTTCCTTCTTTCAATATAAAGTATCAGTAAAAAGTGTAAAATTAGAAAAGAACAGTCTTTCAACGGGCAGGGGTCAATGATTTCAAATTTTGTTGATGGATCTGATCCCTGGATACAATTTTCAAACTTTCATACCCTAAGAACATTTCGATTAAGTTTGGTGGCATTTGGCCCAGTTCTTTCAGAGGAGAAGATTTTAAGTTAAAAAATTGAATATATATATATATAGTTGTCTGGCGTTGGACAATAGTGACAGATGGTAAAGACAGACAAGTAATGGCAAAAGCTCACATGGCTGTGTAGGACATATGTTTTACTGTACTGGTAGTCCAAATAATTACGACGTTTTGAAAGGCTATTATATTTATTTTTCTTTGACGTCTTACGTGTCAAGGCAAAAATCGAAAATAGCCTTCCAAGATGTCATAATTATTTGGACTACAGTACTGGATGAATAGGTATGCATGTTATACTGATTGGGATAATATATATGTTTATGCATTTGTGTAATTTTGAAGTGAAATTGTCAAAAAAAAAAGAGTTTTATAATTAAAAGTTTATTCTATTGCTGTTCACGGGAATAAAAAAAAATCAAGAGTTATTTTGATGTTTCTTTTATGTTTATAGAGAAAAAAAAGCAAGAATGTGTCCATAGTTATTACTTTGATATATTTCAATTACCAGACTAGTGCATTGAACATTCGAACAGGGAAATGACACTTAGGTCACGGTGGTCAGTGAGGAAGCTAAAATTATTATCGAAACTGAGAGTAAATTAGACCACTTCAGCACTTGCGTTTATATGATGATTTCAGTGTTAAAGTTATCACGCAATCAAAATCAATTACCCGGAGACCCTTTTCTTTCTCGTTTTTCAACTCTGCCTCAAATGTTCTATATGTGGTCGTCAAACCACGATAAATTAAATAATCTTTTACTAGTTCATCGACCCTCCCAGTAGCAGAAGCCATTGTTTATAGTTAACTCACGAGAGCTTCCGAAAATTATGGGAGGCTACTCTGTCATTTAATTACGCGGGAAATATGGAAAAAAGTAAAATAACAAAAAATGTGAACTTAAAACAGAAATACTAAGTCCCTTATCAAATTTCAAAATAAAAAAAATTGAACCAGGAAAATATATATTGCTAAGCTGTTCCCAGCTTGAACACAAAGGACAAAAATCTACAAAGACGTATGAAACATGAAGACTGTAGACTCAGAGACATATAATATAATATGTCTCTGAGTCTAGTCTCTGGTAGACTGTAGTATCATCTGAGACTACTTCACTGTTGTAGTTTCATGTACCATGTAAAGGAACTAAATAGGATAATAAAGATGTCTTTACAATAATTTTCCAATGAATTAGTTTTTTAATTTTTTTTATAATGAATATTTAAAAAAGAAGATGTGGTATGATTGCCAATGAGACAACTGTCCACAAGAGACCAAAATGACACAGGCATTAACAACTATAGGTCACTGTATGGCCTTCAACAATGAGCAAAGACCATACCACATAGTCCGCTGTAAAAGGCCCCAATATGACAATGTAAAACAATTCAAACGAGAAAACTAATGGCCTAATTTATATAAAAAATGAAGCCAATTAATGTTTCTTTAGAGACATATACACACATGTGTATAATTCATGCATTGTTTCTTCTTTTTCTTTTTTTTTAATCTTGTATTGCTATTAATAAATTTTCTGTTTTAAGTTGATGATAGAAGTTTTTAACAATCCTTGACTGGCTATACAGCCCTCACACAGTCGGTGAGTTTCTCCCTATTGAAGATTTTGTATAGTGACGAAAAATTGAGTGAAAATCATCACCAAACAGCAATATTATACCTATAAGAGGACAACTGATATAGTTAGTCATACTGATATATTAGCAGATTGTGCCTTGCTGCTAAGTGTTGTTGTTTGGTTTTTCTTATTCTTTTATAGTCTTGGCCAATTATGTAAAAAAAATAGTAAAAATCATCATTAAAGGGCAATAACTTAACTCCTATAAGGAGACAGTAGACACATTTTATCATCTAGACAAATGTAATAATTAAAATAGCTAAATTTAGAATTCAGTTATTGAAAAATATTCAAAGAGTGATCAAACAAAACAAAAATCAAGAATGTGTTTGTAGGTTTTGAGACCATATTACTCTTAGAGAATAAGATTATAATTAATCAGCAAGTTTATTATTTTCAAAGAAATATGATAATCATCAGTTATCCAACTCCAAAGGTTAATTATGTTTTATGTTTAATTTGGAAATATCATCTTCAATGGTAACAGAAACACAAATATAAAAGCTTTGATATGGATATGAAAACTTCCATTCAGGTCATCAGACTTCAGGTGTTCGATTCCCAGGATATAAAACAAAACATATGCATAGTAAATTAAACTTATGATAACACAATACTGTAAATTCAGAAATTATTGTGAGGTTTTTATTATTGCGAAAAATGCGACAGAGTTGTAATCGCAATAATTGGATCTCGCATTTTCAAATATTTTATATGAAATAAACAGGAATTTTCTCAAAATTGTAAAAATTAAAATTACATTCAAGTCTAAAATGACAATAATTTCTGAATTTACGGTAGATGTTTTTCATTATAATTTACTAGACTTATAATTATTGTAACCAGCCAGTTTTCAGCACCCTGGGCCCCCTCTCATGTTTGTTGCTGGATACCTTTCAGAAAAACATAAAGATGAAGAACAGCAATAAAAGTTCTGTTCCTTTGAAATAATGTTAAACTATGATCAACAGATGTTCAAAACGAGCAAATCTATCAGAAAACATCATTTGAAAACTGGTAAGTCCTAAATAAACAGTGATTTTTTACGGTGTCACCATAATGCTTGTAAAAAAACAAGGGAAATAAGCTGAGGTCATATGCAAGTTTTTCATAGATATTTCTCCAATGCATTCAAGTTTCTTCAACAGCTCCTTAGACCCTGTTAAAAGGTTTGATTAACTTTTCTTTACCTTGGCTAAAATATGAAAAAACTCTATATGATTGTTTTTGGTTGATTTCTCACTGACCTTAACCATAATCTTTGTTTCTAGTCATTAACTCAGAATTGTGAATCAAAATATTATTTTATCTCTAAAGTTGATTAATACTTTATTAAGACTTTTTTCATTTTATCATTCAAGCGCCACTTATGACTCTTTTGTAGATAACAGCCTGGTCATGGTGTAAAACATTTTATTCCTGGTATCCATGATGAGTTTATTTACAACCCCTGGGTCAATGCCACTACTGGTTGAGTGCTCCTCCCTGAGGATATCTCCAGCCAAATAATCAACACTTATGTGTTGACATCAATTCTTATAAACATGGTCATAATTCTAAATAGCTGTAAATAAAACTTAGTATTATTCAAATACTATATCACAAATTATAAAGTAGCTATACTTGACAAAACCCTATTGAAATTTTGGGTCCTCAATACTCTTCAACTTCATACTTTATTTAACCCTTTTTAACTTTTTTGATGTGAGTTTTATTGATGACTCTTTTGTAGATGAAACACACGTCAGGCGTACACAATTACAAGTCCTGTATCTTTGATGAGTTTTTCAGACAGTAATATTATACAAGGTAGTCATTTATCAGTATTTTATTTCATAAAACAATGAATAAACATAGAAATAAATAGATCAAATAATGATAGCAATTGTATACATAGAACATGAAAAAAGGTGTCTAACATGATAGAAAATCTAAAAATGTATAAAAAATATAAAATAAATATATGAGCAAACATGTGATGCATTAACTCACCACTGCAATCAGTGAATACAAACCACCAATGTAAAACAATTGATTGCTTGATTGTTATTTGCTTAACATCCAGTGACAAATATTTCAGGATTTTCCATAAAAAAAGTAAGAAACTTACATATATTATTTCAATACAAATGTTCCTTTCCCCAATAAGTAAGATATGAAAAAGTACAATAATTCTTTAACAAGAGGCTGTCACAACGACAGCAAACCGGATTTATTAACATTTATTTGTGTCCTGGCAATATCACAAGAACCATTACTGATGAATGGTGAAAGTGAAAATCGTCAATATCAAATTTGACCTCCATTTTGTCATCAGTATCAACATATTAAAATTTGAAAAGCTAAGATTGAATGATTCATGAGTAAATGCAACAACGTGAATGGAAACGCCATTTTACGATCTTTCAAGAACCACAACTCCTGAACGGTAAAAGTCAAAATCGTCATTATTGAACTTGACCTCTATTTTGTCATCAGTAACAACATATTAAAATTTCAAAAGCTTTGGTTGAATGGTTCATGAGAAAATGCACGGACACAACGGGTAACACCATTTTTCAATCTTTCAAGAACCATAACTCCTGAACGGTAAAAGTCAAAATCGTCATTATTGAACTTGACCTCTATTTTGTCATCAGTAACAACATATTAAAATTTCAAAAGCTTTGGTTGAATGGTTCATGAGAAAATGCACGGACACAACGGGAAACACCATTTTTCAATCTTTCAAGAACCATAACTCCTGAACGGTAAAAGTCAAAATCGTCATTATTGAACTTGACCTCCATTTTGTCATCAGTAACAGCATATTAAAATTTCGGAAGCTTTGGTAGAACAGTTCATGCATAAACGCACGGACACGACTGGAAACTCCATTTTTCAATCTTTCAAGAACCATAACTCCTGAACGGTAAAAGTCAAATTCGTCATTATTGAACTTGACCTCCATTCTGTCATTAGTAACAACATAATAAAATTTCAAAAGCTTTGGTAGAACAGTTCATGCGTAAATGCACGGACACGACTGGAAACTCCATTTTTCAATCTTTCAAGAACCATAACTCCTGAACGATAAAAGTCAAAATCGCCATTATTGAACTTGACCTTCGTATAGTTGTCAGTAATAACATTTTAAAATTTTAAAAGCTTTGGTTGAACGGTTCATGAGTTAATGCACGGACAACATATCATTGCCGCCCGCCCGCCCGCCGTACATCCCCAAATCAATAACAGACATTTTTGTCACAAAAATCCGGTTAAAAAGTATTTTGACCAAATTGAAACAGAATTTGATATGAACTCATTCATACACAGACAAATACATTCTGGTTAATTTAGTCAAGCCAGGTAACAGAAACAAAACTAATATTTAATCTTCTGGGGATTTAATATTATTTGTGGGATACATGTATTACTTTTCTTGGTTTAAAAGGGTATAGGCAAACAAGAAATTTAAATATTCAATGAAGCACACATTTCCTATAGGGTTGTATGCAGACTTTGGCTTTACAAAGACCTGGAATATCCTTGAAAATACAATGTCGCTTCAATCCATAAAAATTAGTACCCATCAAAATATTAAAATCCAGAGTATGACAAATCGTTATGACATTACAATAAAAAAAATATGTTAATGTAGGCAAAATGAAATTTATGTTGACAGCTAAACTTGGAAATAAAAGATGGAAGATTAAATGGAGTTTGGTGCCCAAACAATTTGTGATAGGGGGTGTAAAAAAAATTGTTAGTGCAAAGAGGATATTTTTTTTAAATGCTTTTTGTGAGAATTAAAAAAATAACTGTGCCTGTTTTTCCAACTTTTTCTATTGGTTGATACTATTTAAGAAAAAGAAAACTACATTAAGGCAACTAAGTTGGTCACAGATTTTTAAATTCATTAATTCTGAGCAAATGTAATTGTACATGAAAAAAAATAAGGAATATATATACACATGGAAAAAAGTATTGCAACACCTTGATTTTTCAAAAATTGAAAAATCAGCCTCTTTTTTTGGATGATATATAATAAGATATTTGTATAATATTATTGAAACATAGTTTATGATAACATTGGCATTGAAACGAACAAAAAATGTTTAAAAAAAAATGATTTATATAACCACAATTTTAATAACAAAATGAAGCGTTTTTTGTACAAAAAAAATGCATTTTACAACTTTGACTGTAGTCGAACTTTACAATGTCAGACATTTCAAAATTAATCTTCAGATGACTGTTCACATCATGGTTGATCGTTACACGCCAAAGAATTAGTACTTTGTGCGCAGCCTCCATTCAAACGGATAACCGCATCTTAACGTCTTCTGATTCCTGCCAAAAATCGACTAATTTGTTGCTAAGGTAGCAGCAACCATTTCTGACGAAGGGCATTGTTTATTTCATGATGTGTTTGAACTGGGGTGTCCTTTCGCGCACTTCCCGCCCAATAGTGTCCCATATATGCTCGATATGGTTCAAATCTGGGCTACGATCCGTCCACGGAAGATGACCCGAATTCCATTGGAACAATGAATCTTCCTCCATGATGCTAATTTTCAATTTAAGCGAGCTCTGCACTACATTGGATACGGAAAACTGTGTGTCTGTTCGTGAACAAAGGTCTCCGAAATGGTCTTATCGCACGATAACCAGTAGCGATGAGTCAATCTCGAACAGTTCTTGTTAAAAGGTCCCTGTATGCCAAACACTCTCTTTTTTGGATTGTATTGTATGCAAGGGGTTTCCTTCTGACCAACCTTTTTTATGCTTGATTTTCCCTAGCAAATGGTATAGAGGGTCTTCTTTATTTCGGAAGGTCTTTAACATCGTTTAGTGCCATTTTTAATTCTCAAAACGACTTCTAGTGGAATGGTGATGACCAACAATACGTGCAGTTATTACAGCGACCTCCTGCTTCACTCATGCTGATAATCTGTCATCTTGCTGCAGTTAAGATTTGTCGATGACCCATTACAAGGTGTCAATCACATAACTTTAAAATTTTGGTTATTTAAAGTGTTGAAAACAATGAGGATGAAAACACCTGTTTTGCTGTTTACGGGTACAGTAGCTGCATGTGCAGATAAAAACTTACCGAGTCGATATTTATTGATTAAACTCAGGTGATACTTAAATAATGTTTAAGTAGTTCTATTTTACCAAATTATATCACAAAAAAATAAAAAGTGTTTTTTTAATTTCAATTTCAATTTGGTGTTGCAATACTTTTTTCCATGTGTATATATATGAATCTGTTGCAAACAAAATAATAATCCAGTTTACATAATGAAAAGAAATGATAATTTGCCTCTATTGTGCATCTGGGGTAAATCTCAATGCATACAAGAAAACTAGGTGAAATATAAATTAAAATCTTAAAATGAATAGCACAACCTCACAATGAAAAATTGCACATTAGAAAATTATGGTTTATCAAACACATGTCATTATAAATTTAAAGTGGGGACAAGTTCTGATGCAAATATGGCACAATTTCACTTCTTATTAGGTTTATGTCATAAAGTTCCAGTTTTATTTTTGTAAGTGAATGTCATACATACCTCAGAGAGAGATTTTTGATAATAGAAAATCTTGTGATAACCAAATTGGATACATATT
Source organism: Mytilus edulis (assembly GCA_019925275.1). Lineage (NCBI taxonomy): Eukaryota > Metazoa > Mollusca > Bivalvia > Mytilida > Mytilidae > Mytilus > Mytilus edulis. The sequence continues at coordinate 27,411,613 of CM034355.1, read as the reverse complement.
TGAAAGTTGATAAATATCAAATAGCAGTAATGTTTTTTATCCTGTTTGATGTAAATTCAGAAATATTCACAAAAAAATACTGGGACATACTTAAGAACATATTGTATACCACTTGTTAGGTTTATGCATAATACAAAATTTGATATACTAGTAATATGTTAATCAAATTAATATGGTCAAAATGATACTTATTTTAAATCAGTAACAGACAAGGAAAAATAAAGCATCTTAGCACTTGTTTTCATAACAAAAGATCATAATACAAACAAAAACAAAATGATAACTGATGCATGATAAATAAAGATTAAAAAAATCATGGCATGTCTTGATTAAAAATTCTTGCATTTCAAAATGACATAATTTCTCTTTAAAATTCAATGAATAAAAATCTATATGCATTAACATCTTTCAAAATATGTAAAGTACTAAAAATCTAAATCATGATTCAGTAAGACTCCAGTTATTTGACCACGCTTCTATGTTAGTGTCCTGAGACTCCTGATGAAATTTGTGATTTTTAGTTGATTTCTCAAAAGAAAAAGCTGAAGATATTCTTATATATAAATAGAAATTATCATAAAGTTCTAGAAGCCTAGCTGAATCACTGTTTTAAATTTTACACTGGATATAAAAAAACAATAATGTAAATATTTGGTAGTACATGTGTATTATCCTTTTAACTAATGACCACAACTTGACAAATCTTCCTTCTGATGTAACAGTCAAGTTGTATCATCATAACAAGGCAAATATATTTTCCTTTCGCCACAATTTTGTAGTTTAAAAAAAAATATTTCTTTAATGAAAGTACATGTATCATCCATTTAGTTTAAATTCAAAGAGTTTCTAGTGGAAGGTTAAAATAGACCAAAGTTTAACTCAGTTGGGATGTGTTGTTTTCTGTCAGTAAAATTATATAACATATGCATGATCTATGCTGCCAAAACAAATAAATGAGGTAAAACACAATTAATACTGCACAATCACATTTTTGTTATTCTCGTAAATAAAAACTGAATATAGTGTTACACTTTCACAAGAATGAAGTAAGCATTTAGAAGTTCATCTTCTGTAGCGTTTAGTAATGCATGTTTTTTTTTCTTTCTCTTTTTTTTAATATTAAATTTTTCATGATCATCCCTCATAAGGATTGTCAAATTTGTAGTCAGAACATAGTAAGCCTTGTTTAAACATACATTTCGTTGTTTATGTCTATAAATCTACAATAGAAAGAGATTAAAATACTCTAAACTTAACAAAATTTTATTCCTTGGATATTTACCACCAAAAAAGAAATCTAAGTCCAAAAATATTTGAAAAAATTGGTATCTGTAAAAAGTGATCAAGCTAATATAGCTTGAATGAAATGTCCCAAATTCATCCTGCGTTCTTTGAATAAAACACTATATAGTGGGATATTTTGGAAAGTGACGTTTGGCATTTTGAACATAACTTGCTTGTTAACTGAGTTATCAAAGTCATAAAAATTACATTTACTAGCAATCAATAAGCAAAGTAGTTCAGCTCAAAACATTTTCTGCTTTATTTAAGTGTATTTTAAGAACAGAAATAGACGAAATAAGCCATGGACAGTCTGTGTAAATAACCCACTATAAGGTATCTAAAAGATCAGAGAACTAACAAATTTTACATTTTTCAAATTGTACAACATATTGCTGAGATAAATATTGCCATAGTTAAATTCATTAGCATCAATCAGAACACTATCAGGTACTGCCTTGTTGAGCAAAACTTGATTTCAATTTATATTTCAAAGTCAGCGGAAACCAGACTCTGCTGCTAGGTCTTCGTCCAGTTCTGCTCTTCCTCTGTCACGTCTCATACGTGGCTTAAGAATTCTAGTTCCTAAATTTGTTATGGCACGATCATCTCTACGAAGAAGTACTCTTGCTCCCCTCCCCTGAAAAAAAAATTGTTGTAAAATAATATGGTAATGGTAATGGTAGCACAAAAGCATAGTTATGTTTAAAAGAAGAGTGCACACACAGAAATGTCCCGCCTGCATTCTTGACCATTGATTTTATGTTGACAGATAACGGTTTTGCTACAATTATCACATAAACTTTTAAAAAAAAATATATTTAAAAAATTTAAGCTACATGGATAGGATTATAGAATTTTATGCTCAATGCACTATTGTAATTCTACTTTTTATAAAATATTTTCAGACAGACACAAAAATTCAGTCAGTTTTGGTGGTTATTGCAATTTATTGTGCCATGAATATTTCTCTTTGTTTCTTTAAAATTTTCTTTATTTTTTTAAATTTTAATCAATGCCTGATTGAAAAAATGTACACATGATAAAAGTAATCACCATTGGATCCATTACATCCCTACTTTCTTTATCTTCTTCAGATTTCTTTCGATCCTGAAAAAATAATTAAAATCATTTTTTCTGTAAATGCTTTTTACCTCATATTTGAATATACTGTAATGGTAAATAAAATTCAGATAACAAATTTTAAACTTCTTCACTCCATTTAATCTGTTTTAAGCATTTTTTTTTACATGTTACAACATAATCGGTACATATTTTTCTGCACCAGATGCGCATCTCAACAATCCATGTCTCTTCGTTGATGCTCAAAGCCAAAATATTTGAAAACAACAGTCTATATGAAGCAGATTTATGCACCTGTAAGTGGAAGAAAAAATATAGACATTGAAATATTTACTCACAACAGATGACTTGGTTTAGCAAAAAATGGAAAACCAAAATATGACATAACTCAAGAAAGACACAAGAGATAATCTTCATTGTGTACGTCTTTTTACAACACAGATGTTGACACTGAAAACTTGAAAAATGTGCAACCTTTTTTTTTTTAATTTGGCTATCTTCCACATAATCAGGTGATATAACTTAGGAAATAGGGGAAAAAATGCAAGAGTTAAAAGTCTCTCATTTTTAACAGCACAAAATAAATATATTTTTTTTTTTTATTCAACAATATATTAAATATTTAAGGAATGCCTAATATTTGCTTCTGTCTATGAAGAAATAACATAAAAAATGTGATGCACACTCAAAAACTCGCCTAACAATTTCAAATTCCATTTGAAGTCGGGGAAATCATAAAAAGTGTTGATGACGTCACAGTCGCATGACAAAATTATGTCATTGAGCTGATAGACAAAATACTGTCAGCCAATTAGAAGAATTGTTACATCCAAATTAAAATTATTTTCAAAGCCAACCTTTATTACCTGAACTAAAAGCAACCACTTTTCCACAATGGTATAGATGGAAGGCTAGACAGACAAAATTCATTTGATGCCTTGCATATATATTTGTCAAACTTGTATTTTTGAGCTGTCAACTCATTGACAGTTTCAGCATATATCCCTTTGTCAATATGTAAATACAGAAAGACAGACAGTTGGATAAGTTATGTCCCCTTAATCTTATACTTACATAACGCTCTATAATTACAATCGCTATGATCCAAACTATTGCAGAAAATAAAAGTATCGTCCATACCAAATTATTCTTCATAAATAATGCTGAAACATAAAAGAGAAATATCAGTTCATGGCCACTTTAATCACTTATAAAGTTGATATACTATTGTAAACTATGGAAAATTGAAAATAATTATAAAATATTAAATGACATTCTTTTAAATGATATTCTTCCACTAATAAGCAAAGCACTAGTTGGTTAAAAAAAATGGAACTGGTGAGAACAGAAGCTTAAATTTATACAGGAGAAATAAATATTCATTTAATGCTATATTAGTGACACAGTGTCAATTGTCCTAATACGAAAATTTATCAGGTCAATGTTAAACAAAAATTCAAGTTTTTTCTATGTAACATCATCAGACATGGTCACCTTATCATAAGAAATAACAAAATAATATAATTACAGTGAGTTGCTTGTAGGTGTTATGGTAAAATTTTACCTATAGCTCAACCTGTTTTTAAAATTGTCAACACAATAGGGACATTTAAATTGACCAGTTGGTATTGTTAGATTTAAATATACCTTGATTCTACCTGTACAGATTTTTATTCACCTAACCCAAAGTTTCAGCATGCTTTTTTCCTGAAGATTTTCTTACCTAGGATTATTCTATTAAAAATTGATAGGGAAGAAAATAATTTGGTTTTCATTGTTTTAAATCCCTGATATATTTGATTTATCTATTTTTTACCTAAAATTCTAAATCAGTAAAAGATTAAAATAAATATGTATTACTATGTTTGAAAATTTAAACTGTTTTTACACCAAAATGCTTCTTTAAAATTCGAACCCTTATACATAGTATTGTCCAGCTGCCAGTGAAACAAGAAATAGCTGTTCAGGGTGTTTACAGTTCAAATTTTCAGAGGGATATGTTGTTTTTTTCTTCACATGACCCTTCAAGATTCTCATTTTGGATTATTATTTGCAATGTTTTAAATCTTTTGGTGTCATTGTGCATACAATATTGGATTTATTTTATTTGAATTCACTACTCAGACTTTTTATAGCAATTTTGCTTCTTAAAATGTGATGTGTTTCTTTCAAGATTTTATTGTCATGAAGGACATCAAGGAGGAAATAATTCATTCAAACCGTTTTGTGGGGCTTACATATGATGTTGTACATATAAAATTCGAAATAATTTTGGAGTATACCTTGCTGTGTTTTTTCTTTGAAATCTATTATAATATTAGTGGGACTTTTGTGCATAAAATGCTGTGTTCACGAAAGGAATTCAATTTTTCATACGATGGGATTTAGTTATGTCAAAGATTTAAAGATTTCAAAACTGGAATTCAAGTAGGAGATATAGTGTGAGTTCATCCAACATGTTTCTGTGGCTTTAAATGTGATTTTTGAAATATTCATTATTAATTTTGGGATCTATTACAAATTTAAGATGATTCCCTATTTAAATGGGATCTTTGGAAATGAAATAAAATGTTAAAGTAATGCAGTGGATATAGTCTAATCTAGTGATAAAGTGAAAAATAAAAGTAAAATATTCTAAAATATTCCTAACGTGAGGAAATGTTTTTTAAAAGTGAATGTGAAATTGGAAATAGTCATTATAAAATTCTGAATCAAATACATGTATTGTTTGATTTGGAAATTATTATAGGAAATGAAATAAAATGTTGAAGTAATGCAGTGGATATAGTCTAATCTAGTGATAAAGTGAAAAATGAAAGTAAAATATTCTAAAATATTCCTAACATGAGGAAATGTTTTAAGTGAATGTGAAATTGGAAATAGTCATTATAAAATTCTGAATCAAATATTGTTTGATTTGGAAATTTATTATAGGAAATGAAATAAAATGTTTACTGTGGATATATTAAAATCAGGTGATATATAGTAAAAATATAAATAAAATATTACAAAATATAAGTGAGGATAACTAGTTGGAATATAGTAATGGAAATGATTCTGAATTATGTATAGATTCTGCACCTAAATTAGGATGTATATAATTGGAAGTTAATCAGAATTTATACTATGGATTTAGAAAAAAATCTAGTGAAGTAGTGAAAAATGAATAAAATTGGGAATTATTTAAAATCATTGGAATTCTGGATGAGATGTCAAATATTAGTGTAAATAAATTAATGAAATTGTTTATTCGAATATGATTTTGAGGTTTCATTAAAGTGAGTGAAATATTACGACTGGATTATTTAGGGTATTAAACACTGCTAGTAGTGGCTATGCAAACATTTAGATGAAATGTAGTGCATTTTAGGTCATGCAATTTTAAATTACATGTAACTGCAAGAAAATAAAATATATGATATAGTCATTCTTGTTTGGCTTGATCACTCATAAGATTTTGAATGACAGTAAAATAAAAATTTCTCAATAGAATAATCGTTTATTCCTTGAATGCCAACATCCTTTGATATACCGACTATTTACCTGTAAAATAATGTTGGCATTCGAGGAATAGGTGTAAGACGTTATCACAACAAAAGTGTATGCTTATGAAAACAATCATACTAATTAAACATCTTATTCATGTTTTACAAGTTGTTGAAAATCATTTTTTGCTGTAAATGCTTCAACAAATATGGATTTTCTTAAAATGAAACTTTGAAAAGTCTTGCATCACAAACTCAACATGTACATAGTCATATTGTCAGGCATTCCAGTTAACACAAATTCTACAACTGCTTCTTTGGACTTTGAAGTTTTTTTTTTCAATATTTCTATAGTTGTGTGTGCTGTAATATCCTCCAATATAGATAGAAGTTCTTGTAACTTTGTTTGGTGTGTTTGATTACTATGTTTTAGTATGTTCAGTTTGTTCAAGATATTTTTCTTTGTTATAGTACTGCACCCTTTTTTGTAGATAATGATATATAAATAGATATTAGTAAGGGGTAAATTACAGGCTTCCGACTTCGGAACAGGCACATTTATACAGAATGTGGCGGGGATAAATATGTTAGCGGGATCCCAACCCTTCCCCCAACCTGGGACAGTGTTGTAACAGTACAGCATATAAAGAACGAAAAATACACGCCAGTTGACAAAGGTTGTCTCTTTGACACATTCCCCATTCCCATTCTCAATTTTAACATCGGATGGATACAAATAGAAATATTACACAGAGTGGATGTGGCCGTGTACTTTTTATACGAACAACAAAAAGACATTTAAAAGTACAGATCTGAGAGTACTCGCAGTTACAGACAGATAGTACAAACCCACTGAATACATTCTTGTTACCCTATTTTATGGATTTTCTTTAAGCTTTGCAGAGTGCCAGTTTGGAAGTTATAAAATTTACTTAATTATTTCTGATGATTTTTAAAGTTTAATTAACAATTGCTGTTCAATTGAAATCTTCATATAATTCATGTATATACTTACCTGTACATGAAACTATACGAAATGATATGAAATAATAATTAGATAAATCTCTAATACCCTTTTTTAGTTTGAAATAAATGTATTTAAATATTTCTAATGTTTCTTATTTTGATAAACATTTCCATTCCAAATTATTTATTTTTTTCAATAAAAAGTCATAAAATGTTTTCATTTTATTTTTTTAAATTCATAATTTTAACCCTAAAATTTTGCTATTTTTTCTAATCAAAAAGTGATAAAATGTTGCAATTTTGTCAAGTTCACTAATTATTTTTAACAGGTTAATACTTATAAAAACACCTATTGTTATTATATAAACATCCATTGAAATATTTTTGTTGGCATTCAAGGAATAGGTAACATATAAAATGTTGGCATTCGAGGAAGACACCGAATAATCCTAGGTAAAAAAAAGTTCAGGAAAAAAGCATGCTGAAACTTTTGGTTAGGTGAATAAATTTTTTTACAGGTAGCATCAAGGTAGATTTAAATCTAACAATACCAACTGGTCAATTTAAATGTCCCTATTGTGTTGACAATTTTAAAAACAGGTTGAGCTATAGGTAAAATTTTACCATAACACCTACAAGCAACTCACTGTAAGTAAAATTCAGATAAAAATAGGGAAAAGTACATTTCCTTTCATTCAATTGATTGAATAACACTCAATTTGAATGGAAACTTAAAATTGGCTATCTTTTATTTCATGAAGGATATATGTAAGGCACTAAACATGTGGTATGTGTTATTAACTCCAAGTTTTGACAAGTGTATCAAAGTTAAATGGTGCCTTGACATTTTCAAATCTCAAGTGATTTCTTACAGCCTTACCTAATGTAATCAGAAATTTTAAATTATGAATATCAAAAGATATTAGTTTCATATCAATATTTAACCCTCCACCATCACAATATGAATGTTAATACACAGAAAATGGAAAAATACAGTTCAATCATAAGTATATGAAGCCTATGTCAGACTCTAGATAAGTTGTGATTAAATCTTACAAGGAAACTATAAAGGATTTTCAAATCAATCTCTAAATACAGATAATCCATTTTCAACAAGGTCCAAGGGCACTCCTGGAGTAGACACAAATATGAACTATTGCAAGAAAAATTGATAAAACTGAAAAACAAGCTGAATGATATTGCTGCATAAATATATCCATGAATCAAAGTAAAAATGACATTTGAATAGTGTATTTTAAGCATATCGGCCAACCTCTGAAAACGCTCAAAATGGGAGTGTTGGCAGATATGATTTTGAGAGTCCCTTTTGACTCCCTTGGTGAAAAATTATAAAGGATTCTGTATTTAACTAATTGAATGAGTTTGTTTTACTATATACATACCAATTTTATCTACAGAGAAGTAATCAAGCACACTAAACAATCTTTTAATCAAAGGAGGGTCTGACTTTTCACAATTTCCCTAAAAACCAATTTCAAAGTTATATACAACATTTTTTTACAGGTTATCTTCATCAAAAAAAAATTTGAAAATGATAATTTGTCTACATGCGACCATGCCACACACCAACGATGGCATAACAAGTGGTCAAATAAGTATTACCGGTAATTGTATTATCTGTGTGAAATATTGGACATATCAAATGTTTTTCTAAGTTGACAGATTGGATTTTTTTATTCATGATATAAAAAAATATTCTTTTTCTTAAGTTATGAAATGTTTTGTTTTGATAAACCATGAATAACATGATTAAAAAAAATTCAAAATGTTGAAGAAAATTATAACAAAGTGAATATCTTTAAGCAGATGAGTTCAATTTTTTTCTATTAACTAGCATCTGGAGTGTCTAAGGATCCAGACAAAGGATTCCTTTTGAAATATTTGTTTAAGAATTGAATGCTTCTTTTTGTTACTTCATTGGGGTGTAAAAGCGTTGACCGAAGTATATTTTGTGTGCTAAAAATGTGCGCACAGTCAACGCTTTTACAACCCGATGAAAATGATCATCTTGGATCATGATAACACGATTTTTATAAAGTTTTTATTTAATTTACCTGTCCACTTGTGGGATCTCTTGTCATCACGAATGATAAATTTTATTGTGTAATGAAGTTGATTTAGGAATAATGCGAGATTGCACTACGCCAATCAGAATAACATATTATAATGATACCTTTTCCCCCTTCCCCTCTTCTACGTATCTGACAAAAATTTTGTCTTTTGCTGTCCACCATTTCAACATGCATGCTGAGGAGAAATATGTTGTGAAGGACGTATAAATATGCAGCAATGATCTGTTTAGATTGTTCTCATACTGAATATACATGAAATACTTGCCACTAGACATTTAGCAAACAACATTAAATCAACACAATTTATTCTTTAAGAATATTTACGTCTAAAATAAGACAGTAACAATATTTACTATTATCTGAACATTATACTCACACTACCATCACAAAATCCTTCTGCACAAGGCCTCCCACTTTGATGATACTGATTCATTCCATTATTATTGGTTGTTGGTTTACAAACTCCATTACTGTCTTCACAACACTGTTTACAGGAATCTGTACCTTAAAACAATATGAAGATGTACTAATACGTTTACAAAGCACAATTGAGTTTAGATACCACTCTTCAAACTAGATGTGTCGAAACAACACAAATGGTCCCATCTGAAAAAGGTGAAAAATCTGAGATACCAATAACACATGTGGAGACAAACATGCTGTTAGTCTCACAAATAAAAATTACCTCAAAATCTGGAGGCGTATAAAAAAAAGTCTGTATAACTAAACTGTGATTTTCAACAATTTAACAATGTCCAAAGCCCTGCTTTCAGCAATCAAAGTGATGGAAATCACTCATGGAAAGATTAGAAGAGTAGTTTGAATTATTTCATATTAAGGTATGGTGGGGAAAAATGAACATTTATAAAGCACTATTGCTGAAAATTGCATTTACAGCAGGTCTTTAGAAGGAAACTTGCTTTTCCAGTATGAAGATAAAATGAGCTCAAATTAAGTAATATGGGTCTCTTAATTTGCACAATTTTATTTAAACTGCAGTTTATATCTTATCGAAATTATGTTGCAAAAAAACAAAAAAATGCAAAAATTCTTCTAGTAAATGTTACCAACTATCCTTGTAAGACATAAATCTAGACCAACAGCTTAAAAAGTTCTTTAAAGTGTCAACAAACAAAATTGAAAAATGTTGTTATGGGGCATTTTGTAAGTTGAAACAGAGGTTATAGGGCATTGAAGATTAAAAGTTTTAGAGTGCCTTTTGATCAATTTTTAAAGTATTTTTCAACACAGGGCATTCAAAATGTACTTTTTCAACATAACCAATTAAAAAACTTATCTTATTGAAATGTGGATTCTTTCTTGATTGCAAACATATATATTCACTTCTAATAACAATTCAAATGACTAAAATAGACATAATGATTGATGGGAAATAAACTAATAAACAATGGTTTGTTATAATTAAAAGTTTTAAAATTTTTAAACTGTTTCAAGCCAATTCCTGATAAAAAAAAAAGTGTACTTATTTAATTGTTGATTAATTACAGATGATTATTGGAAATGTATCAAGTAAATTATAGGCCTTACTTGAATTCCTTTTATTTATTCATATTTATATTCATATTTCATTTTTTTAAGATCTTGTTAATCCATTAATCATTTATCTTTCAGATATAATTTACAGAATCACTTTATGTAATGTAGATCAAAAGTAATTGGCAATAAATAAATCTATCATCCTTATAAATATCAAACATATAATATACACATTTGTGTATTCAATTATGGGGTCAAATACTTGTGTATTAAGAATTATATTGAGTGGTCTGTATAATTATGTAAGACTGAGGTTGATAGGTAATGTGGTCAATTTGATTGGCAGTTTAGGAGGTGGGGCATTGTAATTAAAGGTTCACCTTGTCTCTGATTGTTTAGTGATAATGACAGTTGTCAATCATACTAGTTGAATCAATACCCAGTTACCTAATCAAAATGTTATTGAAAGCCTGCACATCAACACACCTTAATCATGTTAATGACATACATTCTTGAATGAACTGCTCCAATAATATACCCAGTTTTTTTCAGTTTATATGTGTATTATGTGCACATATATCAGAACCATAGGGAACTATATTTCAGTGTGAATACATTTAGTAACAGTAGCTAACCTGTCCTGTTGTTAGGGAGGCTGGTGCCTAAGTAAAGATTTAGAACAAGTTCTAATCTTTCCAAAAACTAGCCGATCAGAAATAAACTTAAACTTGATCTGTAACTCATCTTGGTTAACTCACATACCAAAAATCAGCCCAATATCTAAAGGTATTTAGAAAAAATAGTCCATATAACTGGGATTTTCAACACTTTATCAATGTCCAAAGCTCGAATTTCAGCAAATATAAGCCGGTTGGAACTAAACTTAAACTTGATTTGTAACTCATCATGGTTAACTCACATACCAAAAAATCAGCCCAATATCTAAAGGAATTTAAAAAAAAAAGTCTCTATAACTGTGATTTTCAACAATTTATCACAATTTATCAATGTCCAAAGCCCATAATTTCGACAAAAATTAGCGGAGCAGAACCAAACTGAAACTTGATCTTTAACTCATCATGGTTAACTCACATACCAATAATCAGGCAAATATCTGAAGGCCTTTAGAAGAAAACTCTGTATAACTCCGTTGCTGGGCCATAAAATTACTTGAAATGAACACAAAATAATGGATTTAATTAGTTTTATACTTTTGAAGAATTAAAAAGCATGATTAAATCTCACACATGTGTACTAGTTTAAATAACTTATCAGTAGTCGAAAGACATATATTTATATGGATCATAGTTCGGGACAACAAGAAAATTTTGACTCATCAGAAATTTCAAGACAATGAGAGGTAACTGTACTTGTTAAAGAAAAAAATCCAGGTATAATATTTTACTGAATTTTCATGCAGTCACTTAGAGCAGATCTTTTAAATAAAATAATCTGACTTCAGGAAACATAGAAAAAAGTTATCATGAGGTAAAAGTCATTGAGGAATTTTAGAAAAAAAATGAAATGAAAAACAGGTTCTAAAATTTTAACTTCTGTAAAAACAGGGATAAGTTATAAGGCATATTTTTACCACAGATGTTATAAAAATAAATATTTTTTTATCAAATCTTTCTTTTTCTTAGAGTTAATTTTGTTTACCTAAACAAATACAGCTAGTTTTGCCTTTTGACTGGCAAATATCAAGACATACTCCGTCCTTACATGTGCCACTGAAGAAAAATAAAAAATAAGTTTTAAAGACAAAATATTATTATGATGTGTCAATTGCATAGTTTTTATTATCTTGTGTTTGTTGGGTTTTTTTTCTCTCCTCAATAGAATAATGATGTCATACTATAGAGAAAACATTTTAAGCATTTTAGTAAAAACAAAACAAAGTTATTTTTGGTTTATAAAAATGTTTTTTTTAGATCATGAGTTGTTTTTGTTTGTTTTTTGAAACAAACAAAAAAGGGCCAAACCACACTCTGTAACTTTTTTTGTTTAATAATTTTCAAGTTTAAAAGGTTACAATTTGCTTAGGCTATTCCAAAAATAAATGTATTGTAGGGGGAGGAAGGCACTTTTTATTTGACCCCATCATGCATACATGTATACATTTAAATTGGATATTTCATTTAAATGTTCAAGCAATCTTTCTTAAATAACCACCACCCATCAAATTTTAATAAAAGTGCCTCCTTCCTCCCTTACAATTAATTCTGAAAAAGCCCTTATTTATCTATAAGGCATGTTGACTTTTAGCTTTAAACCAAGGTGGTTATATACAACTTATAATACTGTTGAAAGAAGATTTTACTTGCTTCTTCATTGTTCTGGATTCTGGTTTTTATTTGGAATATATATTCAACATGTTCAGTTTTGTAAAGTGGTTTTGAATTAGACAGAAAAATATTCATGTTTGTAGAAAAATTGAAAGGGCAAAGAAAAATTCTCTATATGTACTGTAATTGTATATAAATTCTAAAGAAAACTATTTAAGAAATCAATCCTTATTTTAGTGGGTTTTTTTGGGGTGTCAAAGCGTTGACTGAAGCATATTTTGTATGAAATGCAGAGGCACCTCAATCAAAATATTTGTGCTTTTTTATAATTACAATTTTATGCCAAGACCATGATTTTTCTTTCTGTCTTATATTTACCTGTGCACTTTTATGTGCAAGCACTTGTCATCACACATGTAACATATCATTTTTATATGAGGTAAAATTGAGAATGGAATTTTTTGAGAAGGGTATTTTTTTAATTTTTAATGACACATGATTGTTGAGAGCCAATGAAACTAATGATAAATACTTGTAATGTAATACTTACCCATCCTGACAAACAACACCTGATAGCTTAATTGGTGCTGGACATTTAAAGTCTATTCCTCTAAGAGAGTCAAGGAACTATATACTAATAAAAGAAGACATTTTATTTACAAGGTCCATTCTGCATTTTACTTTTACCCTTTCCTCCATGAAATTTTATCTTTATATACATTTTCAAATGACTCAATAGTCAATACAGGATTCAGCACTACTCCCTTCTTCCTTAGGCAATCTTGGTAATCATATATAATTTTAAAAGTGAACAACTTTAGTAACTTTAAAAATCCCCTTTCCTAGTGAGGTATTAAATTAATGAAAATTTATTTTAATATTTACAAAGCAATCAAAATATATTTCACATAAAGGATACGTGCAATTGGAAGGCCCTAAACAGTCTAAATCATCAACTGCTAAAGAATGGCATCTTTGCCCTGCTGGAGCAACATTACATGTTTTGCAACAAGCAAAGTTCATTTCACTGAAAAAGACACCAAATTGTTAATCATCAAGAAGACAACAGATTACAAAGAGAATAACATAATAATAGTTCCTAAATCTTGGGACAATCTAGCTAAGTCATTAATCGTAAAAAAATCCATGCATTAAGTGTTCACCTTACTGCAATATTCACCATAATACTTTATGCATCTCAGCCTTGGGAGGCAACGATAGATGGGCAGCGAACCGCATGGTGGACCTTCGCTTCCAAAATTTCAGGCATGTTTGTTCATTATTTGTGTTGGTGTACTGCTGAAACTTAGCTGCACAAACATAGCTCTTAGGTCCTTATGATGTTGTTTCACTATTATAGCCAAAAGCTAACTGAAACTGACTCCAAATATGGATTTGCCATTTTGACATAATTCAAGAAAAAATTAGGATTATGGTGACTTGAGTAACCCCGGTATCACTCAGATTACAATTCTATCTTGACAGGTAAGTTTGTATTTAGCCTATAAAATACAAACTTACCTGTCAAGGTAGAATTGCAATCTGAGTGATACTGGTGTTCCTTAAGTCACCATAATGAGATCTTGATGTTTTCTTTTCACAGACACTTATTTTAGGTAATAAAAAAGACACATGGAGTAATAAGTTAAACTGTGAGCTACTGCTCACTGATGATATCCCACCACAAATGGATAATTTTGATAGTGTTAAATATGCAAGTGTTCTGTAAACAAGAAGTTGTTGAGTGATGAATCTGAAAACAAATGGTGAATTGTACTTATACATTCAGAAATCCTTATAATGTAGATCCTGAGAAAGATGCAAAGAAAAATATTCAAGGGACGAATGAACAGATCAAATGGACGGACAGACAGAGGTAATAGGATGCACTGTGGTTTAACAGGACTTTGAACAAACAAATTAATGTCAGTTCATGGAATCATTTCATGTTAGTTGGTTAACTAAAGTTTCAAAGCCTAAGAAATTAAAATGAGATTGAAAAAAATGTATGGCTGGCTCAATTTTCCAGCTAGCTAGCATTCCACAAATAAAACTTAATCTGCAGTAACGCAAATGTTTTGAGATTAACAAACCTGCACTTAGCTCCTGATCTGAGTTCACATTGTGCATTACAACAAAAGTCCCCTTCATATCCTGCATCACACTCCTCCCCTATATCAATACGACCATTTCCACACAGTCCTCTCCCTCCAGTAGATTTTGCTTTAAAAAAATGAAAGAAAATTAATTCAATTGACTTTGGAATTTCTGTTATTATATTGCGTTTGACTTTTGCATCATACCAACCATGCGAGGGCTTTATAGACAATCAAGATTGTTAAAAAAAACATATTAAATTAAAATTTGCATCTTCTGTTTGGCTGACATTGTTTTGTCTATCAGCTCATAGACATAATTTTGTCATGTGACCGTGACTTCATCAACATTTTTTCATGATTTGAATATATAAGTATCAATCTTTCAGATATTTTAATACATTTACAGTAACTGCTGGACCTGAAATTTACAGTTGCGTTAATTTTTGGTTTTCTTAATTTAATAATATTCATTTTATTTAGATAGATAAAAATATACAACACTTTACTCATCATTAGAAAATGTATACTGTAAATTCAGAAATTATTGCAATGTTATTATTATTGTGAAAAATGAAACAGGGCTAAAATCACAATAGTTTAAACTCACATTTTGAAATGTTTAATTTAAGGTAAACTAGATTCTTTCTCAATATTGCAAAAATTAAAATCAAATTTAAGTCTAAAATGACAAATCGCAACAATAAATGCTAGCAATAATTTCTGAATTTACATCATAATCCTTTTCAAATATCACTATTACCATCAAAACAGCTGAATCCTTTTTTCGACACCACTTTGAAGATGAACCTTTTACTACATGGAGAAAATATCTACAAAAAAAAAACAAATGTTGGGCTAGTGTAAAGATATTTTCATGTAGACTCAACCAAATTCATTTCAATTGTCCACCAAAACTAAAATCAAACATGTGGCAGATTTTGGTTGAACTGAGGGCCAAACTTCCCAATCTGACCATGACCTTACCACATGTATGTAAAAGTACTAGTACATTAAGCCACCTACTGTTAAATACATTGAGATAATAGTAGTAGTGCATTCTACTGTAAATGACTGACTCTTTATTTCATCTAATCTTATGGTTCGTTTATTTTTTGTGGATACCAATTTTCGTGGATTAAAGACAAATTGTATTAGCCTGGATCCTTAATATTGCGGTCTGCAAAATTACTCACAGAAAGTAAAACGTTGGTTGAGGGGGGATTTTTGAAGTTTTGAAGTTTTTAACCCTAACCTGATTATTGGCGTCATATCCTGTGGTAGCCATGTAGTACATGATATATTTTCCATTACTGCTCACATCTGGTGCACATTCACTAGAATCGGGATCATGTTCACTGCCCCAGTTATGTCCTGTAAAACATGTCAATTGGGAAAATGTTTACAATTTATATATGCATTAAGGAGGTGTGAGTCAACTTAAATGAGACAGCAACAAAACAATACAAATTAATGAGATAACTGATCTTCAAGGTCACTATATATATGTAGCAAGATGTAAATTCATTGTCCCGACAATTCTATTTAATTTTCTTGCATGTAACTATCAGGTATATATGGAAAACCTTTTGGATTATGTTTGGATTTTATAATTTTATGAACACTAATGTGTTTCTGTCTACTTTTGAAAATTGTCAGCTAAATTATTGTTGTTGGTGATGTCCTGTTGCTAATTGTGTACACAAAACTAGAGGCTCTAAAGAGCCTGTGTCGCTCACCTTGGTCTATGTGCATATTAAACAAAGGACACAAATGGATTCATGACAAAATTGTATTTTGGTGATGGTGATGTGTTTGAAGTTCTTACTTTACTGAACGATTTTGCTTCTTACAATTATATCTATCATGAACTTTGCCAATTAGTAACAGAGAACTATATTTGGTAAAAATTTACATAAATTTACCAAATTAATGAAAATTGTTAAAAATTGACTATAAAGGGCAATAACTCCTTAAGGGGTCAATTGACCATTTAGGTCATGTTGACTTATTTGTAGATCTTACTTTGCTGAACATTATTGCTGTTTACAGTTTATCGCTATCTATAATAGTATTCAAGATAACCAAAAACGGCAAAATTTCTTTAAAAATTACCAATTGGAGGGCAGCAACCCAACAACCAGTTGTCCAATTCATCTGAAAAATTCAGGGCAGATAGATATTGACTTGATTAACAATTTAACTTCTTGTCAGATTTGCTCTAGATGCTTTGGTTTCATAGTTATAAGCAAAAAACTGCATTTTACCCCTATGTTCTATTTTTAGCCGTGGCGGCCATCTTGGTTGAATGGCCAGGTCATCGGACACATTTTTCAAACTAGATACCCCAAAGATGATTGTGGCCTAGTAGTTTCAGTGGAGATTTTGTAAAAGATTACTTAGATTTATGAAAAATGGTTAAAGATTGACTATAAAGGGCAATAACTCCTGAAGGGGTCAACTGACCATTTTGGTCATGTTGACTTATTTGTAGATCTTACTTTGCTGAACATTATTGCTGTTTACAATTTATCTCTATCTATAATAATAATATTCAAGATAATAACCAAAAACAGCAAAATTTCCTCAAAATTACCAATTCAGGGGCAGCAACCCAACAACCGATTGACCGATTCATCTGAAAATTTCAGGGCAGATAGTTCTTGACCTGATAAACATTTTTATCCCATGTCAGATTTCCTCAAAATGCTTTGGTTTTTGAGTTATAAGCCAAAAACTGCATTTTACCCCTATGTTCTATTTTTAGCGGTGGCGGCCATCTTGGTTGGTTGACCAGGTCACGCCACACATTTTTTAAACTAGATACCCCAAAGATGATTGTGGCTAAGTTTGGATTAATTTGGCCAAGTAGTTTCAGAGGAGAAGATTTTTGTAAAAGATAACTTTAATTTACGAAAAATGGTTAAAAATTGACTATAAAGGGCAATAACTCCTAAACGGGTCAACTGACCATTTTGGTCATGTTGACTTATTTGTAGATCTTACTTTGCTGAACATTATTGCTGTTTACAGTTTATCTCTATCTATAATAATATTCAAGATAATAACCAAAAACAGCAAAATTTCCTCAAAATTACCAATTCAGGGGCAGCAACCCAACAACCGATTGACCGATTCATCTGAAAATTTTAGGGCAGATAGATCTTGACCTGATAAACAATTTTACTCCATCAGATTTCCTCAAAATGCTTTGGTTTTGGAGTTATAAGCCAAAAACTGCATTTTACCCCTTTGTTCTATTTTTAGCCGTGGCGGCCATCTTGGTTGGTTGACCAGGTCACGCCACACACATTTTTTAAACTACATACCCCAAAGATAATTGTGGCCAAGTTTGGATTAATTTGGCCAAGTAGTTTCAGAGGAGAAGATTTTTGTAAAAGATTACTTTAATTAACGAAAAATGGTTAAAAATTGACTATAAAGGGCAATAACTCCTAAACGGGTCAACTGACCATTTTGGTCATGTTGACTTATTTGTAGATCTTACTTTGCAGAACATTATTGCTGTTTACAGTTTATCTCTAACTATAACAATATTCAAGATAATAACCAAAAACAGCAAAATTTCTTCAAAATTACCAATTCAGGGGCAGCAACCCAACAACCGATTGACCGATTCATCTGAAAATTTCAGGGCAGATAGATCTTGACCTGATAAACATTTTTACCCCATGTCAGATTTGCTCTAAATGCTTTGGTTTTTGAGTTATAAGCCAAAAACTGCATTTTACCCCTATGTTCTATTTTTAGCCGTGGCGGCCATCTTGGTTGGTTGACCGGGTCACGCCACACATTTTTTAAACTAGATACCCCAATGATGATTGTGGCCAAGTTTGGTTTGATTTGGGCCAGTAGTTTCAGAGGAGAAGATTTTTGTAAAAGTTAACGACGACGGACGACGACGACGACGACGGACGACGACGGACGACGACGGACGACGACGGACGACGACGGACGACGGACGCCAAGTGATGAGAAAAGCTCACTTGGCCCTTCGGGCCAGGTGAGCTAAAAATCAAGTTTATGTTATAGTCATAGAATAATAATAGTTACATACCTAGCTCTGTTTTTCCATCATTACAGCAACAATCAGGTCAATGATATGAAAAATAAACAATTTTACAACATGAATTAAAGGATATTTATAGCATATTTACATATTGTACATTGTATAAAACAGTACTATTAAAAGAGATTTTTTTTAGATTTTATGAATTTCCATACAAGAAAGATCATCAAAATATATTTTTATTTCAGCTTAATATGCATCAGAGACCTAAGATCAATTACTTGTCAATTAATTAAATTTCAATAACATACGGTGACCTATAGTTGTTAATTTCTGTGTCATCTGGTCTCTTATGGAGAGTTGTCTCATTGGCAATCATACCACATCTTCTTATTTCCATTATAATAATTTAAAAGTTCACATTTAAAAAAAAAATCCCATGTATTAAGTTTAAAATTGACGTCACTACAACTCATGTTAAACTAGCCAACCAAAAATATAATATGGGACAAACAAACAGGCTAATGCACAGACCAGAAAACATAATGCCATACACTATTGTAGGTAGGGCATGAAAAGACTGATGTTTCATGTTAAATAATAGCTTATGGTATTGACGCAGGCGGATTGGGCCCCCCATTTGTGGGAAAAATTTAGTTGATTATATAGGAAATCACTGAAGCATGACTGGAGCCCCCATCCACACCCTTTAGGTCAGTCAGTGGGACCCCTTTATCAAAAGTTCTGGATCCGCCACTGATTGCGATAAACAAATGAAGAATATTCCAAGATTCATGGCGATTTCTACACTAACCGTGTGATACAGTAATCAAAGCCTGAGCAGCCAAAGCTCTAGACCCTCCAGGATTCTGGAAACTACTAACACCAGTGTTGACTGCAATTTTCTGTCCAGTTCCAATATATGCAGCTGTCAATATAAGTATGTATACTAGGTATTATTTTGAAAACGTTATTATCATTCATGAAATAGCATTTTTCCTGATCTAATTATGATGGGCAAACCAATACTTTTTATAATAAAATATATTTTCACAAGTAAGAACTTGTCGGCACACAGGTCAACTGATATACAATAATTTGTTTTCTATATAAAAAAAAAACTTGATGATATCAAAATGAAAATAAAATAAATAGTCTGTAATATTATAAATACCATAAGAGCAAAATTTAGCATAAAAAACTAAAGAAAATATCTGTAATAATATTAGATAAAATTAAAATATGCTTTAAGACATGAAAAACAGTAATACAATATTGAAATACAAATGAAATGATGAACTGGGTATAAGGTAATCATTATTAAGATATCCCCTGAAGCCTAATATGGAAGAATTGGTACAGTGTTTGGAATATTATCTCACTTTTACCAATTCATGTTAGAGAAGATGCATATATTGCAGTAAACCTAGGATTGCATGGTAGCTAACTATCTAACTAAAATACCATTGCATGCAAGATTAATAGATTAATCCTCCACATTAAGTAATTTTACTAAGTCAATAGCATGTATAGACCCCCCCCCCCTTTTTTTTTTATATGATAAATGCATTTGAATGGGAACATATAGTTGGAACCACCCTTTTTTATCCTGTGTCGGGAACCCCCTTTAATAAACAGATGGAATCACCCACAGGCACTTGTTTCTGTCAATGTGGGGTTTACTATCCATACCAGTACAAAAAAAATGTGATTAGCTTCTTTTTGAGAGCTGAGGGGTGTTGATAATAACAAGACTAAGCCATTGGTATCAGAAAGCGTCCATTGCACGTACCGGGATGTATGCATGTCATAATGCATTAACGAGAACAGGGTTAAAACTCGTCATGAGACAAATCAGTTGGAACATGAAGACTCAGCATCAGAAACCAAAAGTAAAATAGGGGACAAGTCAACTTACTTATGTAAATAAAATTAAACAAAAATAATTTGATTATTTTAGTTGATGAGTTTTTTTGTAAGCCAAAAAAGTGTCCCATGAAATTGTGTCTTCTGTGAAATTTCGTTCACGGGACAGAATAACACATTTTTAAATTGAAATTTCAATCAGGACAACAGCGATGTAAACAAAGATGGAAAGTGGTGAATATAAACAGCTATATTACTTTTTGTGTGATGGTCAATACCCTCCAGCTTTTGATATTATAATAATGAAAGAAGATCATTTAGAAGGAAGGCCAAGCAATTTGAAATTAAAAAAAAATGAAATGTTTTATATACATGTTGACCAAAAAAAACCACAGGAGAAAACATTAAAACTTGTTATTCATAAAGACAAACTGAAACAGGTATTGTACCTATACCATAAAGAGAGTGGATGCAATCTTGGGGTTAATGAGACCTCTTGTTAAAAAATGACAATAAAAAAAATGTTAAAACAATTCATTGATTCCTACTGTATATTTAAAAACAAATGTCTATCTTGTCTTATTATTTTTTGTAAATTAAATTATTTGGTATTAGACAAGACTTTTAATGCAATTTGGACATGATTTCACTATGAAAAAATATCCATCAAAAGTCCAAATAGAATATATTTTCTAGGGACACTTTTAAACAGAAGTGGACAATATTTTATAATAAAATTCTGTTCTGGACAAAATGTCCATGGGACATCATTTCATGGGGGACACTATTTAATCCTACATTAACACACATATTTGTTTTGATGTAAATGTAGATTGTCACTTTCTTTGTGGTTGGTCAATTGTTCTGTATGCTTGAGATACATGTAGTTGTCAAGTTCAGTACAACATTGTCATTAATTCATTTGATGTTGCAGGATTATTTGTAAATTAAATGTGGTGTCAGTCATTAAACCACCCTATAAACGTAGTCCAGGTTTTGAGGTAAATATCTTTAATCTAGGAACTATTTTTTTTTTTAAAGTAGGTCTGGAATATACAAATGTTAATGTTTGACTAAAAATGTTAACACAATAAATATTTAAGATATATCATCAATTCATTAACAGTAAAAATGCAAGTTTTGACAAATTCCTGCCGTTAGATTTCTTTGGAGTTAATTTTTTTTATCTTTTTTTTTTTTTTTTATGAAGATATAAACAAGTATGAAATAGTAATTTTTCAGACTGAAAACATCTTCCTAAAAGGCCTCAGAATGCCTCAGAATGCAGGATTTTGCATCTAAATTTCAAAAAATTTCTGGGGGGGCATGCCCCCAGACCCCCCTAGCAAGTTCGCTGGCCTATGGCCAGCTCACTCGTGGGCCGTTGACCCCACTCACCGGGCTACCTGACACAGAACAGGGCTAGTTGAAAATAATTTTTACTAGCCAAGCGGGCTAGTGCCTACAAAAGTTAGTGTCAACCCCTGACCTCTGATGCTTTTCGCAAATAAAGTATTCAATCTTTCATTCAAAGTTGAAATGAAATGGTAATCCTAAAACTTACTCTTTTCTATTATACAACAGATGACAATTATGATTCACTTTTACAATTTATTCTTATTTAATATATAATTCAGAAGCAAATCATACATTTAACAATATCTGTGAACCTTGAAAAATAACATACTGGAACTACATTTTAATATAGCTCTTTACATATATACTATATAAAATTTAATATACATCCATGGCTTCCAACTTTCTGAGTATGAAGGGAAATAAATAAAACAAGAATGTGTTCTCAGTAAACAGATGCCCCATCCACACGATCATTTTCTATGTTCAGTGGACCGTGAAAATGAGGGAAAATCTCTAATTTGGCATTAAAATTAGAAAGATCATAATCATAGGGAACATGTGTACTAAGTTTCAAGTTGATTAGACTTCAACTTCATCAAAAACTACCTCAACCAAAAACTTTAACCTGAAGGGGGACAGACAGACGAACGGACGGACACACAGACCAGAAAACATAATGCCCATAAATGGGGCATAATAAATGGGACACAAAAACACAACAGAAACAACAAATACAAAGTTATCAATACGGTCATTATACTATTCTTACACCTTTATGTAAATGTATAGTAGCAACTTCTATACTGCAATTTTATAAATGTAATTATTATTTTTTTCAATTGAAGTTTCTGTTTTTTGTGTCAGATGTTTGAACATAGTTTATAATCTAATCAGTAAACAAGGAAAGTCAGAAGCCATTTTTACTAAGGTTTGCTTATTTTGCTTTTTTTTTTTTATTTGTTTGTTATATAATAATAAATAAAATCATTTGGGAAATTTTAAACAAACTATATTTTTTAAGATAAATCATATTTTTTTTCCCGACCATATGGCATAATAAAACATTGCTTCCAATAACGATCAATTAAATCACCTGCATATATTCCAGATTTTAAAAGACAAAGCTCAATTGCATGACTGTTCAAATATTGCAATGTCCCAGGTATTTTATTATGATATATATGCAATTTCTGCTTTCTGATTTGATTCAGATTGCTTAAACATGCTTAAAATAGCATTTTATTTCTCTTCTAGCTGTTCCAATGGAATAAGATATAGAAACAATGATATATCGAAACAGAAAGAGTAAAAGCCAGATAAAACTTTTCCGCATAATTTATCTGCCAAGCATATAAAATGAAGCTGAAAAAAGATCATCTTTTAATGCATTACAACTAATAATACTAAACATTGACAAATTATTCCCTTCTAAAAATTCATGCAAAAATAAATCAGAAAATCAGCATTCATATCAATTCAATATTAAAAAACAAAAACTGTTATATACATTTATATATATGATAAACATGACTAATACATGCTTTATATTTATCATATAATAGGAATACATTTTTCTTAAATTTTGCTTGTAACAGACCATAAAATAAGCCAATACAAAAATCGTCAAAAAAAATATATTTATGAACTTACATCTTGCCACTGAAAAATACACAGCAGCAAATATTACATGCATATTCAAAACAAATAAATGTCTATCATGTAGTTAAGGAAGAAAATAAAGAAACTAAAGAAGGCCAGTGACCGAAACATCCTAAAAATAGTTTAATTACGACAATAATAAAACAAAAAAGTCAAACAATAAATCTACCAATGGGATCAAACTTGGAAATGAGTTTAGAATTTATACTGCTAGTAGTAAAATATATTTTGAAGACTGATAAAGTGTTATTTACAACATATATCAGCTTCTTCAATTTAAAATTATCAGTGTAACTAGAAATTGCTTGAGAAAAAATCTGATAAACATTACTTCTAGGTATCTAACAATCACTTGAAACATATCTTATTTTCCTCTTATTTAAAAAAAATATATAACTGTAGCATGAAGAAACAGAAGAATATAACTCTTTTGTGTTTTTTTTTTAATTTTGAATAACCAGTGCTGAACAAATATTAATGAACACTTTGCTTCCCTTGTAAAGAGTCTAACATTTGTAAATTGAGAGGAAAATTGTCCAAGATATTTGCTCTTGTATTTAATATTTCAAATTGTAAGCATTTCTAAGGTAAATTGTAAATTTTATATCCCATTCTCAAACTTTTAGGTCAATGAAACAAAAACATTAAAACAAATTTGAGGGTAAATAAACATAAAACAAGACTACATTTATACAATTGAACAACAAAATATTCAATAGAAAGGTCAATAAATTCAATTCATTTCAGGAAGGTGGTGATTCTTTAATTCCTTGGTAAATATTTAAAACTTGGACATGTGTGATGACTCATTTTGAAAGTAAGACATTTTCCTGAATGAACAGCTTATTTTGATATGCTTTGGAAATTTATATTGTTGCTAACATATAAAAACTGTGTAGTTTTGCATCTTTATTCTATAGACCTCTTCATTTTAAAACAGCAACAGTTGTGAACTTAAATTCTTTTTTTTTTAATATACAAGAAGTGGCAGCATATGTAGCTTTGACACAAAATAGAAGTTATTTTCTAATATAAGTTTCAAATGGAATAAATTTTCTGTAATTTTATTTCCACTGGAATAAATGTAACAATATATGTT
Source organism: Mytilus edulis (assembly GCA_019925275.1). Classification (NCBI taxonomy): domain Eukaryota; kingdom Metazoa; phylum Mollusca; class Bivalvia; order Mytilida; family Mytilidae; genus Mytilus; species Mytilus edulis. Next base: position 27,386,814 of record CM034355.1, on the reverse strand, counting down.
ACTAATAGAATAAATGGTATAGAATATTTGTTCCAATGGGAACAGATATAATTGTCAAAAATGTCATAATATGATATTATGACATTGTTTATAATAAAGTTTCTAGTTGAACTTCTGTTAGGTGGAACAAATATACGTTGACATTTTTACAGTAACTGTATTGTGACCACTCTTACCAAAAGAACATATTCCACCAGGATCTGTATTCCTCCAAGAACCAATGTAAGCCAAACCTAATTTTCCTCTAAATTGTTGGTATGTAAATAGATGTCCAAGACAGAATTTGGTCATTTTCTTATGATCCACTCCAAACCACTGAAACACAAAACAGACAATACAAAATAACAATTCATGTTTAATAAAATGAATTAACTCATCATAAATATTAAGATTGAAATTTTGCATTTGCGCATGACAAGCGTTTTGTCTACAAAAGACTCATCATTGACCCTTCAATCACTTAAAAATGCCAAATAAAGTATGAAGTTAAAGAGCATCAAGGGTGAAAATTTCCTAAAAGTTTTGCCAAATACAGCTTAGGGCCTATTCCTTGAGGTAGAAAAACCATTTTCTTAAAATATTTGTCTCCATTATCATTTTAGTTTTTAAAGCTCTATGTTTACCCCTTACACATAAAACAAGACAGTGCCCATATCATTTTGGTATGTTGAACAGCTTCTTTTTTGCTTGCACCCTATACATACTTAATGAATTATAACAGTATCAAAATCATGTGCACCAGACGTGTGTTTAGTCTACAAAAGACTCATCAGTGAAACTCACATAAAAAAGTTTTAAAAAGGTCAAATAAAGTGTGAAATTGATGAGTTTTGAAGACTAAAACTCGAAAGTTTTGTCAAATACAGCTACTTTAGCCTATTCCTGGGGTGGAAAATCCTTAGTGTTTGAATAATTTAATGTTTGTTTAAAGCTATTTAAAAATTGACCATGTTAAAAAGAATTGATGTCAACACATAAGTGCTAATTAACTGGGCTGGAGATCTCCTCAGGGAGGCAACCTCAACCAGTAGTGGCATTGACCCAGTGGTTATAAATAAACTCATCATAGATACCAGGAATAAAAAAAAGTATGTCATACAAGTGTTTTGACTATAAAAGACTCATCAGTGACACTCTAAAAAAACGGACAAATAAAGTGTGAAGTTATAGAGCATTGAAGACACAAAATTCTAAAATGAAAAAAAACAGTAGCATTGCAAATAATAAATACATACATCTAACACAGCATCCATATCATTGGGTCTAAGTGGCATGTTGTAGTGGTCTCCAACAGATGGATCTTCTAAAGTGTCATGGACCTTCATCTATAATACAATAATTGTGTAACTCAACTTGCTTTTGTAGTTTGTTTTATATTGTTTACTGAGTTAACACAAGTTAGCATTCTTTCTTTTCTGACAAATATTTTACAGTGAAGTTTCAATTTTACAATAGATGTTTTGTTGTTAAATTGATAATAGAAAGTGTCCAACAGTGGACAATTATATAAATTAATTCATGTCAGCATACATATTTAACACTGCCGTATTCTGTAGGTGCCTGTCCCAAGTCAGGAGCCTGTAACTTCTTTGGTTGTAGTTTGTTGCTGTAAATCATATTTGGGTTTTTTTCGTTAATTGTTTTGTACATAAATCAGGCCATTAGTTTTCTTACCGTTATTTGTATTGTTTTCTATTTGTTATTTCAGGAGGGTGGTTTATAACTTCTGTGTGGTTTGGGTTTTGTTCACTGTTGCAGGATGTACAGTCAACTTCAGTTTCATTGTTCTTTAGTGGAGAGTTGTCTCATTGGCAATCATATAAGATATTCTTAATTTTATATCTAATCATTATGAAGACATATATATTGAAGACAGTGTTGTTTTATACAAGGACACTGTAGTACATGTAGATTAAACAATGTTCTCTAATTCTTAGCCGAATTATCGTTTTCCTAACCAGTTACCTGTTGATTATTTTTATTTAATCAACGTGTGGTTCGTTTGATCTCAGCTATTCATTGGTCAAAATTCGATTATGACGTCAAATTTTCTTGCTTTTCTTCTGAATTTCCTATTGTGACGTCATGAAAAAAGGCGACCATGCCTGATGATGTCACATAAAAAGAACACATCTTTTCAGAAGAAGGAATAAGTTTGCCTGCATACTGCATAAAAATCATTAATGAAACTGATTCTACCACCAAATCTCATGTAAAATGATATTTATCCACTCTCGACAGTAAAATTTTAAATATTTAAAATGCTCAGGCAAGCCTCGCGTTTTAAATTTGAAAATTTAACTGTCTCAAGTGGATAAATATCGTATCACACTTGATGCAGTGGTAGAATCTATATATATCTAACATAAAGTTTCTGAAAAAAAATGAGTCTTAAGTAAAAAGGTCACTCACATGTATATATTTTCTAATGTAATCTCTACTTTTTAATTGGTTTTCATGATTCTTTTAATTTTGTTAGTATTATGAAGACAGCAAAACTCTTTCATCTACAGTAGGATTTTTTTAAATACCTCTTTTATTTGAAATCCTAAATTAGTAACTCCTTCACCCCAGACTGTTTTCTGGTATATATTATTCACTCTTCCTATCATTCCAATCTATAGTAAAAAATACAACATCATAATACAGAAAAGAAATGAAAATAATTACAGAATTAATTTACAAAACATCGGGAATTTTTCATTTTTAGAAAAATAGATTAACCAAGCCCTTTGTTTATGCATGAATAAATGATGATGTGTTTTTGCCAGAACCAATTCAGTGATGGTCTTTCATTAAATTTTATTGTTTTAGGAGATTAAGTAATATTAGCTTATCTTTGATAGTGGTTAAAAAAAAAACAATCATGATTTAGGCCCTGAAATTGAAAAAAATGTTAATATGTCCAGAAAAAAGAAAAATGTCCATAATAGCTCATGCACAACATGAGTGCAATGATTCCATAACTTGCCAATCTTCTACTTATGTGTTCATTCAAATATTTATAGAAATCAAAGATATCTCAAAGATTATTTTACATAAATCTAAACCTATTTCATTGTCATTCTTGCGTATTCAATAGGTTCTACAGGGTAACAGAAGGACTTAAGCCTATGGGCTGAACTTATTTCTAAGGACGAAAAAATTGTCGCAATATTTGCTCGACAATGTAGATTTTGACATAAAGATCAATACGTACAAGATATTCTCCAGTGACTCTCTTATCACTGCGTCCAATCTCTTTGAAGAAGTAATAGTCAGCTACTGCAAGTAGTCCACACATAGTGTGTGATCCAACATGTGGATAAGTTTGTCTTTTCTTTCTAACATGGCCTGAAAAAACAAATACTTTTAGGGTGGGGTTTACTACAACTTCAAAAATGTAATTATTTTTCATTGATTGGTGGTTGCTTTATGCCCCCTCAATACAAAAATGCTATATTGCAGCATGATCAAAGTCATTCAAAGATAGGACCATTGCATTTATAGATTAGTCTCAGTGAGAAATTTGTGATCTTGCAAATACCCATTGTACATGTTGTACACCACATTATTACAACACACTCAAACTAAACGATCCAACTTTTGTGATACCACTAAATAATGAAAAAAAACCTCAAAAAAACAATAAAAATAATACTCCAGAAACAAAAACATTTACAATATGAACTGGTCAATACTTGTTTTTTCCCCAAAGAAGTTTTCAAAATTACATATAAAATTTTGTGGATGCTTGGGGTCATTTCAAAGTGCACCCCTCTTACTCACAAATCAAAATTCTTTTAACATCCTTAACTTGCCAAAATAGTCTATGTAAATAAACTCATCATAGATACAAGGATTAAATTTTGTATTTTTTTTTTACGTTTTGTCGACAAAAATCTTATCAGTGACACTTGAATCCAAAAAATTTTAAAAGTACGAAGTTAAAGAGCATTGAGGACCAAAATTCAAATTGACATACTCTTTCAGTCTCAAGGTCACATTGGATAGATAAGGTCAGACAATTATTATTATTACCTTCATCATTATTGTCAAACAATTTGATATCATCATCCAGCTCTTCATCTTTGTCCTCTCTAAGATCCTTTGTTTTACAAAAACTTTCTCTAAATACAAAAACAAGTAGTACATGTATATGATAAACAATATCAAGGGAATCTGAGTTCAAATAAAAATGAATTAAACATATAACAAATAAATATTTTACCTATTCAGGTAAGATTGATGTATTTTACTACAATTGTAAATTTAACTTGAGGTAAAAATAGTTTTTTTCTGTCAACACCATAAAATTGGTTTGAAAAAAATCAAAATTAGCAAAGCATAATGATAATATATGAGTTAGATTTCAAAATTTATAGAATTAAGATACAGTATATATTTTCTCTAGGAAGACACATTATAAACCTGAGTCTTGATACCTCTTTCCAGCAGTATAGTCCTCTGGCTTCCATTTAAGGTCTGTATGTCTGTAGACAATCATTGAATGATTATCAGACTCTGGAATATGTCTCCAAGATGGCTGAAAGAATATAATTAAAATTATATTTATCTGTTAACAACCATTATCAACTTTTTTCATTATTAACAAACTTTTAATCAATATATGTAAGACAGTTTCATTGTTATGCATATAATGATAACAATTGGTTACTGAAATATATATTTAAATGCAAAATTTAACTCATCCACAGAGACAATGCAAATTAGTGTGCCATAGTTCTAATCTAGGCTAGGCATAAAAAAATAATAATAAAAAGTTATAATAAAATCAAGGTTGGGCGGTAAATACCGCCCCCGGTATTTACCAGTGGTATTTACCGGTATTTACCGCCCCGGACAATACTCCTGAAGTGGTCAATACTGGCAAATACTGGTCGATTGAAATTTTCATGGTTGTTTTTACTATTAATTGAAGTAAAAACATAATAAAAAGTCAAATAAATTTAAACTTTAATCTTTATGCAAATGTCAGCTTATATAAATTAATGAATGTGATATGTTTTATTCATTTATAACACTTATTCCTACTGATTTAAAATTTAGTTATTATGAATTATGATATTACATACTTTAGATACATAAAAATATTATGAATTATGATATTACATACTTTAGATATATATAAAAATTTACATATTATTTCAACATTTATAAATCAATATATAATTTTTAATTCAAAATGTATGATTTTACAGGTTATTAAAAGTAAAGGTAAATTAAAGTACAGGTAAATAAAGTTACATGCATCTTTTCTTTTTACCTTTTACCTGGCATTTCTAGGTGTGAAAAATTAATTACTAAAACAACAGTCCCCAATAAATGTTGACAATACATGGGTTACAAGTAATAAAAGTGATATTTGAAGACTCCCTTAAACAATAAAATATTTCCTGTCTATTTAACTGTGAGACAAAAACCTGGAAAGTTTGAAGCTGCTGAGGGACAAAACAGTTTTATCTTTTACTATAATATTTTTTACTCATATAATCAATGTAGATCACTGTTTATTCAAAGAAATAGATATGAAAGCCATTAAAAATGATTTGAACACTTAATTAATAGTAATTGACCAGGTAGAGAGTGGTTTCTATAGTAATGACCACTCAAAATTTCAATCGACCAGTATTTCCCGGTATTTGCCAGTATTTCCCGGTATTTACCGGTAATTACCACTGGCATGGTCAATACTAGTATTGACCGCTTTTTTGCCAACCTTTAGGCATATCCCTTATATTCATACATTTAATGATGTTCAGAGCTGGCAAGTCGAGGAAAGCTGCATTTTAAACTTTTGTTCACAGCTGCTCATACGCTATATCATTATCTATTCTAGCTAAAAATACTAAAAAAAAATATTTTATTATAAATTGTATCCCACATATATCAGGATCTTCTAACTGACTTTTTGATCATAAATGGTGAAATTTTGTCTTCCACATTTTCCAGTTTGATTATGTCTATTACCTCTATGTAAATGGTATCATGGGGACTTCTTATGGTTGCATGTAAATCATTTCTCTCCCAATGTAACTGTACTTCTGACTCTGAATCACCTAAAAAATCAGTTGAATAATAATTAATCATCAAATCGGCACAAAGCCTGATAGTAAAAAAAAATCAACACGAAGCATATAGCATGTCATAATTACTCCTATCAAATAGAGCATTGTGCATAAGCCACCTTCAGAATTTTGTTACTCTAAATTGTTTTATGAAATCAGAAAAGCAAAATAATTTTTGTATTTGTTATTCATAAAAATTGGATAACAAAATTAATCCTTTTCAGGAATAAATGAATGGATAAGAAGATTAACGGTACAAGCAAAATTCTGAACAGCCACTGGCTCTTTGATTGAGTTGTTTTTAGACACTTTCACTATTTTTATTCTCAATTTCATTTTCATACAATGGATATCTTAAATAGAGTAGATTAAAACTGAATCTTTCACTATAACTCTCAAGTTATACACAGGTAACAGTTTTAAACTGCAGTCTACTAAATTTCATTGTTAAATGTTTTTCTTCAAGCAATATTTTCAGTTTTTTAGTTGACATATTTTAGAAAATCAAGGAATCATTAAAATAATCTTCTCTCATTAAGAATATCTCATTAATAGCCTAATGATAGGTAATGCATGCATGTTTTCTTTAAAACGTACAAGTTAAAAGTCCAAAATTGTTTACAGTGGGCATATTGGGTACCAGCATCTTCAACTCACCCTTCAAGGTACCAGTATAAAAGTTTCCAGTGTCAATATCAAGTGGTCTCTCTACTCCATTACTGCTTACCACAGCTTTGAAATCATCAGACACAACTTTAGTTTGCTTCACATACAAATGAAAATTTCTGAAGAAAAAAAAAACTTTTTTGTTCACCATTTGTACACATGAGTCACAAAAATCAAATGTTCTAAATAATTATTTTGATATATTTACTTGTTATGATTTTTTTTTAAGTTGCAGAGTGATAAGGTATTATGTTATCAGTTTATAGTGATATATATGATTTAAAAATTCAAAACTTCTGAATAATGTATGAAGAACCTCACTGTAACTCTAAAATACATTGTTACTAATTTTGTCATGGCAGGGATTTTATTGGTGACCATACAGTATGGGTCTATGTTGAAGGTTATAAGGTGACCTTAAGTTGTTCACATCAATGTCATTTGGACTTTATTGAATAATTGTCTCATTGGCAATCATAGTCATGATAGTAATAGCATATCACCTTATTCCTTTTTATAAGTGGTAAGTGTACCAAACTTGAATTTTTCACCTAATGTTTGCGTTATATATTACCATGATTACAGATAGGATATATTATTTCTTTTTACTGCTCACTGAAATTCAATATTTTTTATCTTATTTGTCAGATACAATTTTCGTCTGTATAATTTCTAACATTATTACAAATATTTTTTTTGAGTGTTGTTGTCTTTATTGTCGACATAAATATTTTTTTAGTAAATGAGAAATAAATTGCCATACATTTTATATCAATATAAATGAACAACAGTTCTTGTGGATTGAGAGGGGAAAATGTACTTTTATAGATACTTAATTAACTCAAAGGCTTTGATGAATCTAAACACTAGTATATTGTAAATTTCAACTCATAAATTTGTGGTTCAGGTTAATCATACACTAAAAAATTAATTACAAATCCACAGACTTTACAACATATGTACAAAACAAAACCATACCTTCCTAAAGATGAGAACCAAATTTCATGCAGGTGAGAACTTGGGTGTGGATCCACACTTCGTCTTACACGCTTATTTATATCAACTGTCTTCAGGGTCTCAAAATAGTCCAAATTACTTGATATATCAGCTGAAAAAGAAGATATAAAGTCCATTCCCAATGTGAGTTTGATTTGAAAAAATTAGGAAATTTTAATGTACAAAAATCAAATTTTAACACCTAAAAGAAAATAAAAAGAGGGTGCAATGCCTCAACAATACTCAAGGGCCTGTGAATGGGTGACCAGTTGACTTTTAGTTAAACAGATCATTTAGATATTTCTATATTTTAATTTAAAGTCTAAGTTGACATAAAAGCCAATAATGACACAAGGAAAAATCCTTTTTCTATAATTTCAACTTGTGACTAAAATTGATTTTATTTTATCAAATTATTAAACCCCTTTTTGGTTTTATAAAACGAAGAATAATTGACCAGGGTTTTCAAGAACATGCAGAGCAAATATTTCAGCATCTCCAAAATTAGTTTTTCCAGAGTGTTTACATTAGAATGAACTTGCAGATTGTGTTGATGCTTTAAGAAATAAATCAGATGTAATAAGCATTGGGTATAAGTTTCATAACATTTGGTTGAGGCAACTAAAGTTTAAGAACGGAAACTAAACATTTTGCATTTTTTCCCATTTATAAAGGTGCAAAACTCGAGAATGGTTAAAGTGACCCCACCAAAATTCAAACTTGATCTGTATTTTGTGGTAATAAGCATTGTGTATAAGTTTAATAATATTTGGTTGAGCGAACTTAAGTTAAAGAACGAAAACTAAAATTTTTGTAATTTTTCCATTTAAAACAGGGTATAACTTCAGAACCATACACCTCATCGTTATTTCTGGCTGAACGGAGAATCTGTCCCATTTGAACTATTGACGTCAAACAACAATTACTTTTCCATTTGCATGTACATGATAGCGCCATAGTACCGGGATGTTCCACACTCTGGCACCGAAGTCTTTCCCGTACTAGGAGGTATCAGGTTCGTTTGCGCCCAATACACTTTCGCACCCTACACGTTCGCAACCAAGGTCCGTTCGCACTCTACATATTTGCGCCCAATTTTTATTCAAATTCCAGTTGAATAATTGGAAAATCATGATTTTTGTTATAAATTGCTTTGATGTAAATAAAACATTCAAGATTTTAAATGAAAACACAAAAGATAATTGTTTTTAACAGCTTGGTCCCTTAAATCTGAAACAATAAAATAAAGCGATACACTATTATAACCAAAACATGATAAAATTTATTCAACACACACAAAAAAAACGTAGTCAGAATCACACTTTATTTTGAAACAAGTCAATGAAACAAAGTTACATGTATAGCAATACACTAACCAAAACATGATTAAGAGTTATTCAACACAAAATAAAACGTTGACAGAATCCCACTTTATTTAGAAAGGATTATTTTTTTTTTAACAATACACTATCCAAAACATGACTAAGATCTATTCAACACAAAAAAAAATGCTGTCTCACTTTATTTTGAATCAATGACAACAAATATAAGAACACACTTGCCAAAACTTGATTACAAAGATATAGTTTTAAACACAAAACCAATTAAAATTGGGCGCGAACATGTAGGGTGCGAAATTAGTAAAGCTGTATCCAAGAAAGGATCAATACTACTCGGAGAACTGATCGCCATTAAACTTGTTGTTGACCACTTTTTAATATCAGAAAACAGACAAAACACAGACTCAATTACACTTTTTTCAGATAGTCAGACCTCAATTGGAATTTTAACTTTAAACTGGAAATCAGAGAATTACATCAAAGTCATAAGAGAAATTAAGAAAAACATGAAAGTATTAAAGATGAATGGAATTCCATTAAATTTTGAATGGACACCTGGTCATGCTGATATCCAAGGAAATGACATTGCTGATTCACTGGCCAAAAAAGGAGCTAAAGAAGCTGAAAAAATAGAAGAACCATCAGAAGTAACCAGGCAGGATATAAAACGTGCAGCAAAAGAAAGTGTTTTAAGAAAATGGCAGAACCAATGGGAATCAAGTCAACGTGGCAGAAATTATTACAACTATCATCAAAAAGTTTGTCAGAAAATACCAAAAGATTTACCATCCAAATGGTCGTTTTCAATTACTACTAGTTTGAGAACAGGTTATTGTGATTTAAATGATTATAAATCCAAAATTATACCATCATCAGACAAAAACTGTTCCTGTGGAGAGCCAGAAACTGTAGAACACTACCTTTTACATTGTTCTAACTATGAGGAGGCTAGAGAGGATGAGAACATCTATTTACTTTAATACAGGAAATATACACATGGATTTAGACACCTTATTAGGAATCGATGAAGAAGACATTAATAGAGACAATCGAAATGAGATATTGTGCCATCTGGAAAATTATTTAACGGAGTCTGGTAGATTCAAAAACACTATACAGCAAAAAACACTATAAATCTATATCAAAATTAAGTCAAAATTTTTTAAGCAGCAGCCACCATTTCAATTAAGTACATGAGTGAACATTACATATGTGAAGAAACTACAAAAGAGGAAACGTACACAAGTGTTTACAGGTCATTTGGGACACTTACTAAAGACTAAAGACATGTAGGGTGCGAAAGTGAAAGGGGGCGAACATGAGTGGGTGCGAATGTGAATCGGCGCGAAAGGACCCAGATTCGTACTAGGATTGAAGAAGAAAAAGGGATATCCTTCCCATTGCATTTGGAGATTTTGAAAGTTGCTTTTTTTATAGTTCAATAGTTGGCACCTTTTATATGTGTTTATGGAAATTACCAACATGGTTAGTTGTTTTTCTGAAAAATCTTCCCTTCAAGATGGAAGAAATGTATTTTGTGTGTATATTCAATAATTACCTCTACTTGAAAATACACAAAAAGAAGAAATAATGATAACCGAAAGTAGTTTTTCCATCACAGCCTATATTATCTGGTACCTTGTATACAATTTTGTGTGGTGTAAAGAAACCAGTTCAAAGTCTGGATCGCCCGTGTGATTTTAGATTGCAGTATTTTCATCAATGTTAAAAGCTATTTTTATCACTTTAGCACGTGGAGGGACCAAAAATACAAAACAAACTCTAAAAAGCACGCTGTGAAATGGGAAAATCAAGCAAAGAAAAACGAAGATCTGAGGTAGAGGATGAAGCAGGGGACGGAGGTGACAGTAAAGAAATATGGCAAGAGAAAATCAAGTACCAGAGTTCTATTTCCCAGCCGTTAGCCCCAAGAAAATTGACAAAAAGAATTTACAAAGCTGTAAAGAAAGGTACATGTAGCTAAGAATGAGATTGTTTAAATGTTATTCTCTGTTGTTTCTGTGCTTAATGAATGACTTATGTTCATAATAGAGCTTTCTTTAATAAAATATTTTGTAATGCCGACTAATGGTTCATCATAAATTATAAATGGACAAAAGTGGCTGTGTTAGACCTCACAAATTATCTACCCTTTGAGTACAGACTAAACTGTCCCGTTGGAAAAGACTATCAACTAGTAGTAGATCATACCTGTAGCCAGGGGGGTTCGGTCCCGAAACCCCCCTTGAAATCAAATAAGCACTTTTAAAGCCAACGTTTTGTTCAAATTGTGACTTAGTCGAGTTCATGAGTCCAACGAACCCCCCCTTGGAAATTCCTGGCTACAGGCCTGTAGATGATAACAATGTTAATATGACCTCACACTCTATTATTATGCAGAAGTTATAAGAGGGGCGGAAAGGGAGGGTATCTGCACGGAAGAACGCAAAATAAAATTGCCATTTCATGACAAGCGAACAATTAAAAATTTCCTGCTCGTTGATCTTTTTAACAAATTTCACGAAACACAGTGAATAGGCCAAAATAAAAAGATTGTATGTTTGCCCAAACGCGACCGACCCAAAATAAACCTGCCGACTCAATTCTTTTTTTGACGTTTTTTAGAAGATTTTTTTTTTTGCGGATTTTTTTCGTGTACGCTCCATCATCGTATAAAACTTAAAGTTTGTCGTCTTTACGTTTGAAAGTAACTGTGAATACGATTAAAAGAAAGCACATAAGAGATGTAGTTAATCGATATTCGATGTTCTCAGTTTTTATCTTCTGACTTATTTGTAACGAACGTAAAGAAGTGAAACATGTGAAGTGGCACATTTTTTACGCTGTAGTTGTCTGTACTACCAAACCCTTACCTATATGTTCAATGTTAATTTCATCGTGTACTCGAATATCTGATAAGAATATTCAGGTAGATTTGTTCAAAACCATGTGCAATCGAATATTTTCAATGTTATTCTGACAGGAAGTGATTCCGGAAGTTGCGAATTTACAATCTTGCAAGAAGATTTTGTTTTTTCTGAATAAAAAGGAATTATTTCTTGATAAATTGTTGTCTTTAATTTAATCTTCCTTTATCATGTGAATTAGATGCCTTTTTATTCAAATAGTTCAAATTTACAAGTCTCAGTTGACAAGATCAGTACGTTGCTGTTTGGGAGAGTTTGATAAAACTATAATTGCTCACAGAATCAGAAATATAATCTTAACTTAATGTAACTCCTTCTGAATAATTTATTGCAATATAAATATAAATCTCCTTTGACAAGAGAAATCTGGCTTTTGTCAGAAATATTTTTTTCTCACATGTGCAAAAGTAAACACATGTTATGCTGGGATTTTTATACAAATTTGTGAGGAAGCCTCTGGAACCTGATGACCTAAAAATAAAATAGTCTTCAGAAAACGTTAACTTTATGCAATTATATTTTATCAATACTGATTATTTAAAAAAAATTAAACTTGATTATTTATAGAAATAAAATTATAACAAATATGTTTTTAGTTTGGAGATTCTACAGAACATGCTTTGATCTATTTATAGCCAAATTTGTTTACCTGTGTGATAATGTAAAAATATAAATTTGTTTTCAAAACAAAAAAAGACAGAAACTATGGATGGTAAATAATAATTCATTTAAAATATTTTAGGACATTTAATCTATTTTAATAGATATAGGATTTAAAAACTGCAAACAAATAAAATCATTACATAGTCAGCTGATAATTTTTTTACACAAACATCGTGTTGATGTAACTGTTGAAAATCACTTCATAAATCCACCAGCCCTTTCAAACATGTAGCAATTGTCAGGGTTATAAACGTCTCAGGATACAAATCATAAAGTAGACTAATTTATTTATAGATCTCAAGGTTTTAAATTCATGGCTTTTGGTTGACTCTACAAAGGTTTCACGAAAAAAACAGACGTACTGTTTTAAGATCTTTTAATATTTTCATGCAAATTCTGAAGAAAAAAAAAAAAATTTGCCTACCTACCTACCCACACCCAGTCATCATGGGTCGGGTTTGGGCAAACTGAAATATTTTTAATTGTGGCCTAATGAACCTTTTTCATGGCTGCACGTGAAATAAAAATGGCAAAACACGTTGCAAGAAAATAACCCTTTACCACCCTCTTATAATTGCCCTGTATTACATGGTGGGAAGTTTCCCATGCTGGAAATAAAACTTCAACACATCATAAAAAATCTAAAATCACTGGGTTTTCTAAAACGAAATTTAAAAACAACATATCCACACATAAAATCCCAGGCATACCAAGCACTCGTCAGACTCAAACTTGAAAATTCCTGTTCTGTTTGGGACCCTCACACAACCAAGTCTGTATCCAAAATTGAGATGGTCCAACGACGAGCTGCACAGTATGACTGCAATAAATACCATAATACAAGTAGTGTTACAAACATGCTTACGACACTTAACTTACCATCATTAGCAGAACGCAGACCGCACAAGATTGGTAATGATGTACAAAATATAATACCATCTTGTTGCTATTCCATCAGTCATACTCATAAAGGCAGACTCAAGAACAAAAAAAAACGTACACTCTCATATAGGCATATTCTTACATCGAAAGACTCCTACAGACATTCATACTTTCCTTACACAATACCACAGTGGAACCAGCTCCTTGTGGTACTAGTTCAGGCACCATCCATTAATAGCTTCAAAGAACAGCTCACTTCAGCTGTTTTCTGTTCTATTAATTAAAAGTATCAATTTAAATTGTACATATAGTTTTAATCACAAATTTGACATTTCATTGCACTTTAATTATATTTCGTTTAAATTGGGGTAAACATGTTGTAAATAGTCCATGTATGCGAACAGTATGTAATCATCGAAATCAATGAAATATTGTATACCTAAAGAAGAAGAAGAAGAAAGTTTATGGAATTTGAAATAGTGAAAATTTTCAGGAATTTACTAGCTTTAGTTATGTTGCTGTTACAAATCAGTTTGATATGACTATTTCTTTCATGTACTTTTATGTTTTCAGCTTCAAAACAGAAACAATTAAGAAAAGGTGTGAGAGAAGTGCAAAAATTTATTAGAAAAGGAGAAAAGGGGTGAGTACATTTTTGTACATCTGACTTCACAAAAAGTACATGTAGGAAGTTTTTGTTGGACCTGTCAACCAGGAAATGTTAAAATCACTCCTGTTTATCTGACATCACAAAAAGTACAAGTAGGAAATTTTAGGCCACTGCTTACAAAATCATGACCGAGAGCATCACTCATGCAAATACTTTATTATGAATTTTATACCATCTGCTCATCACTCATAGACCACTTATACTCATCATTCATTATATTTATGGCTGTTTACTTCATTGTTTTTATTGTACAAATGTAATAAACAATTTTATTCATATTTTTGTTAAAACAAGGCAATTGTGCCTAACATATATATTACTGAATTCAGGTTAATGTTGTAGAAATCTATTTGTAAGGATATTACCAGAACAAAGGTTATCTGTAAAAAGTAAAGAAACTTGAGAGTTAGCACTCAAATTTAGGCAGTGGGGCAACAGGACATTAATACTTTTAAAAAGTAGGCCTAAGAATGAAGACAAATACTTTTTAAATGACTGATAAGAATTTGTTATTTACTCATACATTCCCTTTAACACATTGGACAACACATATTAACATGACTAATGAGATTTTCTTTTTTACTAGGATTGTTATATTAGCTGGTGATGTAAGCCCAGTTGATGTTATTTGTCACATGCCTTTGGTTTGTGAAGAGGAGGGACTACCATACTGTTACACACCATCAAAAGAGGTATGACTACATTAATGTTGTTGTTTGAAATTTTTAATGCTACAGGTTATGCACCATACCATGATGTATTGGTATATTTCTCTTAAAAAAAAAATTTATCAGTACATTTGTTACTGAAAATTCTCTACACTATCTAAAACATTTACCAAATGTAAGACTTGAAATGAAATATTAAAGTTTTTTCCTTTCAAGACGAAGGTTAGACAAAATGATGACAACCGAAACTAGTCAACCGTTGGAAATATAATAACACAGAAACTATGTCAAAAACACAAAACACAAAAAACTTTTTTCCAGAAAACAACCACTATCTGACTTTTGGAAGGAATTTAGATTCTACTGGAGGGTAAGCATTTTTATTTGCTTGTACATGTACAACTTTCATACAGAATATTCTGTAAGTGCTTATTCTCTCAGTTTCTTTTAAAAATTGAAATGATACTGGAAAGTGAAAGCAATTTTAAATATGAAAAGGTTCTCTCCTGTTACTCCCTCCTGTTACTCCAGCTTCCTCCAGCAGTTAAAACTGACTGCCACAATATAGCTAATAGTGTGAGAAGTGGTGTTAAAGACCACAAATAAATCAATCATTCCTTAAATTCTGGTTTTCATTAGAAAGGTGTATATATATACATGAATATACATTTTTTCATGGATATCACAAAATTTTGAATTGTTTTCTCAACTTTTATGTGATTTATGTGAGAATAAAAATATTTCTAATTCATAATGCTTTCTAGCAGAGTAAATTTTGTTATGGCAGTTATCTTATAAATAAATAAAATAAATAAGCTGATGAAAACTTAGACAATATTTGCAAATAAAAGAATAACTTGATGCAATTTTGTTGAAAAATTATCAAGGCTAAGAAGACATCAAAACCACTCAGCCTGTAATACTCTTTTGATTAAAAGAAATATTTAAACTTCTTCTTCCTTATTAAACGTTTACTCATCATAAAATTGAATTGATTTTAAATACTTTTGAATAGATAACCAATATGTTTGCTATTGATTTTGTATTAAATACTATTGTCAGTTTGAATTATTTCCCTTGAAATAGCTGGTTTTCAATAATTTATTTAATAATTCATTACCTTTACACTCATTTAAAAAAAGAATATAGGAAAATAAATTTTAGCATTTTATTGTAATCTTATTCAATATATTGATATATTTTGAAATCAAATTTAAATAAAATTGTAGATAATAATGTACAAATATAGTCATGTTATACATGTTTTAAAATAGTCACATATTACTTTTTAACATTGTTAATGATGCTCCACTAGTGGCACCCGTTAGTACTGCATTAGCTCAAATGCGTACTTTATCTTTGTACAAAGTAGGTGTTGTGAAATGCCTATTCAAATTTACAATATATATATATCATCTGTGTTAAATTAACAGCAGTTAGTTGTTGCTTTCGGAGTTTCCAAAAACCTTAATTGGCTATTGGCTAAGTAACCTGTTTAATAACTATTGGCTGTTAAATATCATGATTGTTAAATAAATGTAAAGGACTTCTGTAATCAGATAATGCTATAAGGAAGACTTTTTCCCTTAAAATATTAGGTTCATAAACTAAATAAGGAAACTACAATGGATTAACTTATTTTTTGTGGATTTGGGAAAAATTGTAGTTTTGCTAAAGCCAAAGAAAGTTGGTACTAGTTGACCTTTTAGATTTATAGTTACCAAATAATCCACAATAAAATTGGTATCCTACTACTAATAATGAATCAACCATAAATAGTCAATACCAATATTATTGTGGTCAAGCCTTGGGCTTTAAATATTAAAATTTAACTGTCTCGAGTGGAGAAATGTACACTTGTTGCCGTTGTGGAATCTTTATGTCTCACATTTATTTCATAGATACAATGCACTTTTTTCATAAATTAAGGGAGAAAATAAGCCACTTCTAGAAAAGGTAAATTTAACAAGAAATAATCTCAAAAAACTAGGAAGAGGATATATATTAATTAGAAATAATATATTTGTGTTTTAAAATACAGAAATATGCTGTAGTTTTAACTATCTACATGTAAAGTGAACATGTTTCAATGAAAATAAAACTTTTTTGAGTTGACAGATCAAATCTAAACAATTGAATGCAAGTGATGTGTATTTCAATAGATGACTTTCACGGTGACGGTCACCCGTATATTTCCTATGTCATATGCTTATGTTATTACATCACAGTAAGAACCTATTGCTCAATGACATCATTTACACTGATTTGATTGGCCAAGAGTCAACAGCTGTAGCTCATTCTTCGACATTTGTGTATGCCATTTGACAAGTTTTGTGGCTCCAAGATGTCAAATCTGACCAGCAGCCTTGGGGGTCTAGCGGGAGAAACTGCTACCTGAAGTTCATATAACTGGACTTGTGAACTTTGATACAGGTTTATTGCTCAATATAAACTTGAGTGTCATTATTCCTTAAAAGTGACCTAGTGGTACATGACCTTGGTGAATTTTTAAATGCAACCATGTGAACTGAGGGGGATTACCCTACTGAAGCCCCATTATTAAATTTACCGTAATGGACAAGTCCTGAGTATAGCTTGGGATACTGACTCACTGTTTGTAGAGCACAAATTGGGAGTATTACTTGTACATGTATATTAATTCAATACTTAAATTATCTCCCCTTAAAAGTGTGGTATTTCATGATGTTTAAAAAAGATATATAAATTTAATCTGTATTCAAACATTTCTCCAAATTTAAACAATTATTTTTAAATTTGTACTTTTCATTTGTATGCAGTAATGATAAATAGTGAATTAGATACTAAAATTAAATTTTGTTACAAATTTAAATACCAAATATTTGATTTAGTATTGTGGATAGTCTATACATTCCTTCTCCTTTACACATTTGCTATGCATGCATCACCCGTCATAGTGTTGCAATGAGCACACTATACATCTTTGACAATAGAAGGTGTAATGTTATACCTCTGAAATAAAATGTAAGTCATGAATATATGTAAAAATCCAACTGAGATGACTAAATATTATATATTATATAGTAATCTTGTTTTGTGAGTTAAATGATGTCAAGGGTGCTGAAAAATTCACTTATGTTGTCCATATGATTTGTTTGAATATATACTAAATCAGCTTGTCCTTATTGTCAGATATGCTGCTGTCTATGTCATGCTGTGCCTTTATTCAGAAGATGGTTATAATCAAAAATTACCTTTTAGTATGAACCAGTTCTAACTTTTATATTTTTCATAGTACATGTATCTCAAATCTATAAATGTTAATTCCAACACTTTTTTAATAAAAAATAATATGTTTTTATTTTATTTTAGGATTTGGGAACAGCATGTGGTTCAAAGCGACAGACATGTATGGTGATGATTAAACCAAATGATGAGTACCGACAATTGTATGATGAATGTTATGAACAAGTTAAAGAACTTCCACTTCCCATTTGATGAACGATAACAAACTTTAACAGGTTTAATGGAGAAAGTTTTCAATTTGAAAGACATCTTAGTTTGCAGTGCAATACCATTTGGAATAAAGATGGACTGTTATATGAATAATATGGATTAAAAAATAGAAATCAATTGTTAATGAAACGATCTGTAACTTGCAAATTTATGTACTGTTTTGAGAAATAAGTGTTTTCAATAGGAAACTATGAACATTTGTTACATTTATGACTATAATTGTTTTATAATAAACTCAAGATATGAGATGCAGACTTTCAGTTTGAACCAAATTTAGTTCTGTCACTTTGTCTACATGTGTATATGCATAAAAGGAAATGTAAGGTATAGGTCCAAGCAAGCTATAACGGGCCCCAAAAATAACTAGTGTAAAAACATTCAAACAGGAAAACGGATGGTCTTATCACAGTGATTGATGACTGCTGTACCCAAATTTTGACAATTTTACCTATTATGTCTTTTGTTCACGCATCATTGTAAATATAATGGAATTTGATGCGACTGTCATACAAGTGAGAGGTCAGGGGTGGATCCAGGATTTTAGATTAGGGGGGGGGCAAAGTGAAATATATGCTGAGCAGAGCGAGGCATATATTTTTTGGAGGTATAATTATCAAAATTATGGAAATATTCTTCTAGAGAGGCTGCAATGTAGATATCTTGCCAAGCAAAACGTGGCGAGAAATAATTTTTAGTAAAATTATCGAGAAATTTAAAACTGCATAAATCCACCCCCGTCAGTCTACAATCACCATAATTAACAAGAAATCTGTGAGCTTCTATTCATTGACTCAGCAATAGCTCACCTGACCAATATTAGATTTTGAAAACAAAAATTTCTACTTTTGCCTGCGATTTTTAATTGTCTTTTCATAATTTTATTTTTATTTTTTGTTGTTTTTGGAGGTCTTGGCAAACTTTTTATATACATTTTTTTACTGCAGACCACTAAAATCAGAATGAGATCCTTATGAAGATATGTTTATTTTCATGGGATCCTTTGTAATATGGAATGATACAAATTAATAAACTAACCTTTCGTTTGAACCAGTATTAATATTTCTATCTTTCGTTAAGAAAGAATCTAACCTGGACTTGGCCGTGCAATGATCTGAAATAACCACCCCAACCGCGGGTAGGGCACTTTCACCTACTTCGTGGGAAAGTGAGGTAAGGATGTTTTTGAACTTCGATTATCAAAAAAATTGTTTATAAAATCAGCAACAACACTGTCACAACTGTTTAACTTTGACTGCTAAAAGCCTATGAAATTTGTCATCAAATGCAGTACCGTGTAAGACACCTTACTATGAAGTATACAATTTTTATAGACCGTAGGTCAGTTAATGAGTAATCACGTTGATTCTGTTTTATATACTTTTTTTAATGTTAAAACAGATGCAATGTGACGACATTAACTTTCGTCGTTTGTTCAGATATTTTTTTGAGCTGAGGACAACCAATGCTTTGCAAATTTTAGGGGGGGGGGGGGGGGGGGGGGGGGCACATGCCCTTACCTAAATCCGCCTCTGGAGGTTTAGCACTATAAAACCAGGTTCAATCCATATTTTCTACATTTGAAAATGCCTGTACCAAGTCAGGAATATGACAGTTGTTGTCCATTCGTTTGATGTGTTTTATTATTTGATTTTGCCATTTGATTAGGGACTTTCCATTTTGAATTTTCCCCATAGTTCAGTAATTTTGTGATTTTACTTTTTATCTATAAAGATAACTAGAAACACTTGTTAACCACATCAACAAATGTCACAACCACTGAACATCAGGTTCCTGAGACAGGTTCAAACAAATGGAGCAGGTTTAAACATTTTAATAGGCACCAACCTTCACTACCTGAAACTAAAGTGTAACATCACAACATAGAAAGGCACACCACAAAATATCAATTGAATTGGCTAAACACAATCAAAAGACATATAACACAAGGGTGCACATGAAATGTCTCGCCTTCTTTACAAACTATTGATAGTCCTAAATAGAAAGCTTTACTACAACAATTACATAAGCTTAACATGACCCAAGAAAATGAGGTCAAGGTCATATAAACCAAATAAGAAATACATGTACACCTTGCAATCATTCAATACACAAAATATAGTAGACCTAATGCTTGTAGTTTCTAAGAAGCAGACTTAACCAAAAGCATTTATTATTGACCAATGAACAAAGTTCAATTTTGGACCCTTTGGGCCCCTTATTCCTAAACTGTTGGGACCAAAACTCCCAAAATCAAACCCAACCTTCCTTTAGTGGTCATAAACCTTGTGTTTAAATTTTATAGATTTCTATTTACTTATACTAAAGTTGTGGTGCGAAAACCAAGAATAATGCTTACTTGGGCCCCTTTTTGGCCCCTAATTCCTATACTGTTCAGACCTCAACTCCCAAAATCAATCCCAACCTTTCTTTTGTGGTCATAAACCTTGTGTTTAAATTTCATAGATTTCTATTTACTTATACTAAAGTTATGGTGCGAAAACCAAGAATAATGCTTACTTTGCCCCTTTTTGGCCCCTAATTCCTAAACTGTTCAGACCTCAACTCCCAAAATCAATCCCAACCTTTCTTTTGTGGTCATAAACCTTGTGTTTAAATTTCATTGATTTCTATTAACTTATACTAAAGTTATTGTGCGAAACCAAAAATAATGCTTATTTGGGCCCTTTTATGGCCCCTAATTCCTGAACTGTTTGAACTAAAACGCCCAAAATCAATCCCAACTTTCCTTTTGTGGTCATAAACCTTGTGTCAAAATTTCATATATTTCTATTTACTTAAACTAAAGTGATAGTGTGAAAACCAGGAAAATGCTTATTTGGACCCTTTTTGGCCCCTAATTCCTAAAATGTTGGGACCAAAACTCCCAAAATCAATCCCAACCATCCTTTTGTGGTCATAAACCTTGTATTAAAATTTCATAGATTTCTATTCACTTTTACTAAAGTTAGAGTGCAAAAACTAAAAGTATTTGGACGACGACGACGCCAACGTGATACCAATATACGACCAAATAAAAACCAAACATTGAGCAATGAACATTGCAAATGAATTTACATAAAAGAATGTTTCCATACACCAAATGTAGCTGACTTATTGAATACAGAATTAGAAAAATGGACCAAAAACAAAAACTTATCTTTAACCACTGAGCCATAAAATAAAGTCAAGGTCAAATGAAACCTGGCACTTAGACATATACACCTTACAATCTTGCCCTACACCAAATATAGTAGACCTATTGCGTATGTATCAGATGGACTTTACCGCAAAAAGTTAACCTTGTTCACTGTTCCATGATATGGTCAAATCAAGTGAAAACTGTCTGATAGACATGATGACTGCAAGGTATGCACATACCATATATAGTTATCCTATTACTCGTAATAAGAAAGAAATAAACATAATAAAAATATTATCTTTTTTTTTACAAGTAGTCTACTGAACAATAAAAAAAAATAAGATCAAGGAAGATGGACATATGGCAGATGGAAACTTCATAACATAAGGCATCTATATTCAAATTATGAAGCATCCAGGTTTTCCACCTTCTTACTATAGTTTAATAGCTAATGCTGTCCGCTGCAGGATCACTTTCCATATGTTAAGCCTTTGTGATAGAAGTTGTAGGCTCAAAATGGAGGTTAAATTGATATTGACTTTTTTCACTTATACCATTTTATAGGAGGAATGATCCTTGTTGTAAAATGTGTAAAAATTGCACTTTTAAGTGATTTCCATTCAATAACTTATGAACCCTTCTACCAATGATTTCAAATATAATATGCTCTTATGAATGACAAAAATGTTGGTCAAGCATTGTTTTGACAATTTTTACTTTTGCCATTTAGGAGTTCTGGTCCTTGATAGATTGGAAAACATGAAAAATGAGCAGAGAATGTGGTGGGTCAAAAAAGACTTAAAGTGCCTCCAAACATAGAAAACCCACATTTGCTGTAAATTTGACAGTATTGTTCTTGTTTCCATAAAAATTGATACCCACAACTTAAATGAATCCCAAGTAAGAAATACTATGTGATAGGCACAATATGAAATCAATCTTTGTTGCAGGTGACATATGTCTAATCCATACAATCAACTTGAAAAATTTTCACAACTTTCAAAAGTAAACATAAAATACAAACATTATTATATCCTTTAATAAATAAACATGTATGCAGTTTAGATATCATTTCATCTGTCTAAAAATTTCAATTTGAATCCAAAAAAATACTTATAAACATATAAATATTTTAAAAGATATCAAGATTTATATAAGAATTCAGAAAATTAAAATTCTATTAGCAAAATTAGTAGAGCAAAAAAATAATGTGTCAAACACTAGAATTTAAATGTTAAATGTATGATTGATATCAGGCTTTTTTGTTCAAATATTTCTTTTTCATGAGTTGAAAATCTAAGAAATGATAGCAAATACAGTAAAACAAAGTTAGATGCTGAGAATTGAGTCACTAATATGTCCTGATTTATTTGTTACTGAAATGTTTTTTTATGTAAATTTAGAAGCTATTTATTAGTTTCAACTTCAATTTTTAATTTATATCATGATTAGAGTTCAAAGTTTAAGACTTTCTTGTCTAGATTTTCTAAACCTTTCCATATCTTTTCATCACAAGTCTCAATAAGATTTTTTATTTGAACTAAGCATACTTCATATTAAGATTCAAATCAGACTTTCCATGTAGAATTTTTATAGATCATCTCAGAATATTAAAAGATCACAGACCTCATTTCTACAAATTTTATTCTGCAAAAAGTTCAAATTGCACTTCTTTTCATAATTAACAAATTATTGTGTCTAAATGGTCAATGACTGAAATGAATTACATGTATGTTTTTCGCCCTGGAAACTTTGTTATAAACAATGCAAGTACATCTGTTCTTGTTGAACAAATGTTCTATACCTTCATTCTCTTTCAACAGGAACAATTCTGTAATATGTGTTCCAGTGGGAAAATATTCCAGAATATTTCTTATATCTAACTATTATGAGGAAAATTTTTTTTCAAATTAAACCAAATTTGGTCTCAATCAGTGTTGAAGTATCTATTTATTATGATTTTAACCTTATTTTATATGATTTCCAAAACGACAGTAGATACAGGTGAGCGACACAGGCTCTTGAGAGCCTCTAGTTTTCTATTGCAAATCATAATAACAAGCATTATGACAGTATGCACATTTTCCCCATGGTCATGAATTGTATCCATGAATCAAATAAAATGAAGTTCATATACTTCAATAAACAACATTGTCTTTTAACCATTTATCCAGAAACTTCTGACATAAGTTTGATTTGGACGTCACTATTGTCTGGATTCAGATTAATCAGTCTGTTACTAGACTCGGCCAGATCTGATATTGACACACGGCCATGTTGTTTAATATATTTAGCCACAGATTCAAGTTCCTCCATTGTTATATAAATAAATTTTCCTCTGTCATCAATAACTCCAGTTAAACGTCCTTCTTCTTGTAATTCCTGAACTCGATTGATTGCATCCTATAATTAAAAATCTCCAATATAGACTTTATATCATATTTGTTTTTCTTCATTGTTTTGTACCTAAATCATTAGTTTTCTCAATAGTATATTTTGCATTCGTTATTTCTTTCCTTTAATAGCTTGCTATTGTGTATGGGTTTCGCTCTTTGTTGAAGGCTGTATATTGAACTATAGTTGCTAACTTCTATGTCATTTGATATCTGGTGTAGAATTGTTTCATTAGCAATCATACCATATCTTATTTTTAAATTTACATGCTACAGACATGCTTTTTAAACCATCTGTTATATCTGTTATCTGTTGTTGTTTGTCTTTGTATGCAAGTCTGGTTTTTTGTAGAGTCAAATGTTGGTGGTTGGTATGGGTTGGTGTAATGAAAATATTTTTTGGAAATTTATTTTAGACCGGAAGGAGGGACTGTCAGATGCACAGACATACAGACAGACGGACAGATGCAAGGTATTTCCATGTCCCTTGCAATGTGTATGCAAGGGACAATACAACTGATATCTGAAAATTATCCAAAGTCTAAAAAAAGTTGTTCAAGAGCCATTCAAGTCAAATAAAATTATTTTTTGTTATTCAGTTTACTTACCTGTGTTTTAATTTTAAAGTGAGAGGCTAAATCTTCAAGCATGATAACTTTCATTTCCTAGAAGAAAACAATTTAAAACCATATTTTACATGAAAAAATTAAATATGATATATACAATGTTCTACTAGATAATTAGCTGCGGAACCGTAGCTCTTAGGTCCTTATGGTTTTTTTTACTATTTGCTGACCATAGTCTATGGTCCCCAAACAGTCAATAAATAACATAAGGACCTAAGAGCTACTGTTCCACAGCTATGAGTTAATGAGCCTTATGTTATCACAAATATCATTTTGACATTGGTTGCAAAACTTCTCTGGACATCCTAATAGAAAACCATAGTGCATGAACAAATTCAATAATTATATATACTACTAGACTTATGAACCTCATGCTATTGCAAAAAGCACACCAATGTGTATAGAAATAAAAAGATACTGGTTAAAAAGTTCTAATCCTAATGGAATGTTTGCTTGATGCAAGACATCAAACATGCTATAAAGGCTGTATACTCATAACTTGAGAGGCTTTTAGTGTAAATTCACTATTGAGAAAGAAAACAGCTGATGTTTTGTCATCGTCAACTTGCATCAATGTTATGAAAAAACTAGTTGATCTCAACTCTTTTCCTGAAAAAGTGCTTGAACCAAGTTGGGCATATGTATATCATTTATAGTCAAACTTAACTTTGCTAATACAAACCGAAATAATTGAGGTTATTACTGACTATATAGTTGACCTTAGATGTTTTGACTATTATTTTTATGTCCTTTTATAGGTCATATAGCTCTTTTACTGTTTCCATCTTTATTCATCTTTGGGTTTCAAATCTTCGGCTTTAAGCATTCCTCATGAAGGTAAATCTAGAAAATTGCTTTGGATACACGCAATTTATAAAGTGTTGTTTTAATATTTTATAAAAAAGTTTTAACCCCGGTACACATGATGAAAAACAAATGATAATTCTTACCTTTATATAATCTATAAATTCTTGTAACAGAGATTGTGACTGAAAAATAATAAATGTCATACATATTAAACATCAAAGCAGAAGTTTATATATTGTTTTTATAAATATGACTCAAAAATGCTAGAAATATACAGTCTTCTTTTTTAATTTTTTTTAGATGTAATATGATAGTGAAGAAAATGAGTTGCCTCCTCATTAAGAAAAAAATTGGAGTCAAGCTTAATATTTGTATAGATAGATGTCTATTGACCTTGAAGGTGTTTGTTTTTTTGTCTTCTTTGTTTGATATCTTAAACACATACTTAAGATCTTTCATTCATAATTACTGCATTAACGTGACTGTTCTCTTGAAATGAGGAATGCTATAGTTTAAAGTTGTTGAAAAAATGTATTTACATTTTACTATCACGTTATAATAGTTTCATAGAAACAATCTCTTTGTTAAATTGTCATCCTTAAATTTGACCATTTTTCTATTTCAAATTTTTAATTGGATATTAATTTCACCTGAATGGTGTATTCTGAATTTAATAAAAACCAACAACTAGATGATTTTAACATTTTTCTAAGCAGATTTGGTAAAGTATGAGTCTTCAGAAGATTGTCACCAGCTGTTTCGAAACAATATATGCAGGTAAGGCAAAATTTATGTTTTGGTTTAGTAAGCCTAAAGAATCTCCCAGATCAAAACTCAAAATAGAAGGTGCATAACAGCATATTCTGTATAAGAATACATGCAATTTTGGTTTTAAGGAGTTTAATAGAGATTAACAAAGTTTGACATGGACATCCATGCTAACAATTACTCAAGGTGAAAAAGTGTTTCCTCGTGTTGCTATAGTTTCTTTGTTAGGCAACACAAAAATTCATCACTTGAATCTAATATATACCGATAGATCTGGCCCTATATCTTCTTCTCCTTCATCATCAACAGTAAAAGCAGCCTTCAATTTTAAATATTCTTCATGTTCTCGTTTTTCTTCTTCCTCTTTTCTAAGTTGCTCTTGTTTTGCCTATTTAACAAAAATGAATATTCAAAATCCTAGCATGAAAATTTCATACACAATAATTGAAAACTCACTGACTGTTTAAGAAAAAATATTGTAACTTAAGGGTAATACATAGCATCCATCTGCACAAGTTAGACGTAAAGCCGGCTGTATAAATCATTTAACAATGACCATCCCTTCTTTCTTGAATCTTATTAAATCTATTCTTGTTTAAATACATAAAAAACTGGCCACTTAATCAGTTCAAACTCACATCTTTTAAAAACTGTTATATCAACTTTTTGTTTGTCTGGTGTTTAATTTATGGGTGTGATTCTTTCTTTTAACTTGCTGCTACCTAGCTATAGACTCAAATATTTTTTGTGCATTCAAATTTCTTTTACATACCAATATTTTTTTCCATATGTTTCTGCAATATTGCCTTTAAGCTTTTTATTCTTTTTGTTTTACATCAGTAAATCTGTACTAAAATAAATTGTATTTCAATCTTGTCCCTTTAATTAATAGTACCTACCTCCTCCTCATCTTGGGCTTTTTGTATTTCTTCTTCCTTCAGTCTTTGTTTTTCTAACAGTGCATCTCTTTTTTTCTTATCTTCTCTTTCTTGTTCTACTGCCTAAAAACAATTTTAAAATACTGATTTATAATTAAAATTGCAATAAAATACAAGAATGTGTCCATAAAACATAGATGCCCAACTCGCATTTTCTATGTTCAGTTGACCGTGAAATTTGGGTAAAAACTCTAATTTGGCATTATAATTAGAAAGATTATACAATATGGAACATGTGTACTAAGTTTCAAATTGAAACAAACTACCTTGAACAAACACTAACTTGAAGTGAGACAGATGGACTGATATCAATCACCGATTCCAGTGTCTCAAACAGCACTTGCATGCAAGAAGACAGGACAAAGATGATATTAGTAGACATATGTATTTCACATAAAAATAAATGTCTTTAATGTCTTTTATTTGATAAACCTGAATATACAAGTCTATGTTTAAAATACCAATCACAAAAATTCATGTTTGTAAAATTCAGTATAGCTCACTTCTTGTCATGCATTTAACAGTAATTAATAGCAGTTAGTAAACCTGAATGAGGCATGTTTCCTGTCTGCACTAAAAGATCATTCTCAAACCAGGTGCTTCGCAGGGCTCAGCTTTATACGACTGCAGAGGTTGAACCCTGAACAGTTGGGGCAAGTATGAAGGCAACATTCAAGCTTGATACAGCTCTGAATTTGGATTGTGATAAAATTCTTGACATAATATGAGTTTCTGACACAAAACAAAAGTCAAGATCATACAAATCTATTATGCAATATTGTGCAATTAAAGATTTCTTCTTCAAACTTTTAAAAAATTTGGAATTTGAGAAATTTGGAGAAAAAAAAATGAAAACTACTACCACCCCCTTTTTTTGCAATAAGTCCAAATCCTGACATTTCTTTATACATTATTTACAAGTAGTGTAAGGGAGGTAAATCTGAACATACGAAACATTGTATGTTAACTGATTTACCTCCCTTACACTGCTTTTAAATTGTCTTAATTGTCCATTGACCAGAAATACCTAGTTTCCCCCCTTTTTTGCCCCCTATTTCCAAAACATTTAAAGAACCCCCAAAAGTCATTACAAACCATTCCTTAATGGTATGGAAACTTGTGGTATAATTTCAGAGAGATTCATCCACTTAAACACAAGTTATTGTTTGAAAACTACAAAAATGCTTATTTCAGCCCCCTTTTTGGGCCCTAATTCCTAAACTATTGGAACCAAAACCCCAAAAATCAATCCCAACCTTCCTTTAGTGGTATTAAACCTTCTGGTAAAAATTTATATAGATCCATTCACTAAATCTTAAGTTATTGTCCGGAAACGAAATGTGTCTTAGGACAACGCAGACGCTGACGACATGATACCATTATACGACGCAAAATAAAATTTTGCGGTCGTATAAAAGGAGTTTGTGTTGTTCTTGCTTTTGTTTAAAGTGTTTGTTCTTTGTCATGAGAAAATCTCACAAATGGTCAGTTTCAGGGTTAGAAAATTTAAATTACTAATGATTTACAAATTATGTAACGTCTTATGGTTAAGGTAATCCCCTAATCACTTGATATAGCTTATCAACATATCTTATAGGAGTAACATGACAGGTGTCAAATGTGGAGCAGTACCTGCTAACACCTCCAGAACACATGGTAACACCCTTGCTTTTGGTGGGGTTCATGTTTCTCAGTCTTTAGTCTTTCTATCCTATAAACCAGTCTTATTTTTGGAGTAGAGTATTATCATCAGTTTTCTATATTGACTTTGTTTACAACTTAGAATTTGGATATCACATCGGTAACTTTCACCTCTCTCTTATTTAAAGTTCAAAATGTGAGTAAAAATATGTGAGTATTCATAATGCTGTATGGTGACCTATAGATCCACATTATTTGGACTCTGAATAAAAGTTGTCTCATTGGCAATAGTACCACATTTCCTTATTTAATATTGAATTATCATGACAGATAGAATGACTAAAATTATTCTGAAAATCCAATTGGGTCTTTCTTTTAGTTGTGACATGTCATAAAAATCAGTAAAAGCAAATGTGAGTTCTTATCGGACATGAAAAATTGTGTAGTTTTTTTTATGTTTAAGTCTTATAACTCTTGAATGACAAATCATTCAAATCAAAAGGTGGCTAACCTTCATGAAATCTAAAATTGTATAAAAATTTGGTAAGGGTTGATTAAAGCATACGTCAGTTATTGCGAAATTTTCCTGGATTGATGAATGGTTAAAAACATAATAACAATCAATGAACATGACTTACTAATCTATTAGCTTTCTTTTCAGCCTTCTCCTCTAATTTTTTTTGTTTTTTTGCTCCAATTTTTCCGTCTCTCTCTGTATTGCCAAACATGTCTTCTTCTTCTCCTTCACTACCTTCCGCTAAAATAATAACAAAAATTACAGAACTTGATACAGCTGGTGTTAATTAATTTACTTCAAAGTTTTTTTAATAACAGGCTTACACAGGCAAAAGTACCACGCATGATATACGCACAAAGGCCATTACATGCGAAAGTCATGTGCGAATCATGCGTAAATCATGTGAAATATGAAGAATGCGTAAATCGCATGATCTTCATGTGCCGTTTTCACACGTATTTAACATGTGTGTATCGCATAATTTTTTCAACGCATTTTACGCATGAAGGCTATTACATGTATAAATCATGTGTGAATCGTGCGAAAATCATGTGTTATCTGAAGTATGCGTAAACCGCATGATCTTCACATGTGCTTTAGAGTATTTGTATTTGAATTTCGGTTTATTTATTTTGAACTATTTTGACTTCAGTGTGCCAGCCTGGAATATGGAAGTTTAATGTTACATAAAAATAATTTGGCTGCAGTAAAACTAAAAAATAATGAGTTGATCTGATTGAAAATAAGATTTCTTATAGATTCTTATAGTAATCCACACTAATTAACTGAGCAAAAAAAGAGAGATAAATCAGTTTTGACCTAATTGTGACAGTGCAGGTTTATCTGATTATCTGTCCTGTTGTCCATGTTGTTTCTTTTAAAACAGTAATAATGAATTAAATGTCAGGGTTTCTGTAAAGGGCCTAGTCTAGGATTCACCAATTTTGCTAGGACTCATTAACATTTTTGAAAACAGTATGTATTCAATAGTGGGATGCACCAATATTTAGAAGTATTTACTTGGGACTACATACAAAGAACCCTGCCCTGTGAAATGGTGTTTTATTAAATCCCCTTTTTCAAGAGATTTTAAAATTGATCTAGAAATTAAATCAAACTATAATGAAGGTTGTCAAGAGCTGTCACAATATAGTGTATATTTAATAATGAAGACAAGTGTCATGAGTCTAATTAATAGTTCTTGTAAAATATACCAGAATCATCGTCCCTGTTCATCATTCTTCTTCCTCTTGGTCTCACACGCTGACGTGCCCCTCTTGGAACATTATCAACTGGTGGTCTCTCTGCAATATTTCGTCTTGCTGCAGCTGGTTCATCTTTTTTCCCTGGATTGATCAACAAATTTGCTCATACATACATGTATTAACAATTGAACTAAGTACATAGTATTTATTCATTAGTATTTCAAAACAAATACTTAAAAAGAATTATTATCTAAAATTAAAAGAGTTAAGGGATATCCAACCTTAAATAGACTTTACTATCAAACTGACTTTGTTTCATCCTACAGAAAAAGACTGCAAAAAGTCAGTGTATATCAATCAGTTTGATATTTATAAAACAATCATCTGTCATACTTACTTGTTCACCACACTTGTTAAGGATTTATTTTAACAGAGAGAAGTGCAGATCTAATAAGACTCAGACATCAGGGAAGAGTAGGGGTCCATATTTCATGAGAAATTTAAATAATTTCAATTGCATAATAGAGACTTCAAATCATCCAATAAGGAGCACCAACCAAGCAGAAACCAACTAATGAGTTTATTTTTTGTAATTATTGTGTACACACTTATATTCTTATTCTAATCAACAGAGCTACATTTTTTATTTGATAGTTAAAGCACATCACATTACTCATATGCATACAAGACCTCTTTATTATAATGTAGATATCCAGTACTGATTTTGATGACTAATGAAATTGAAGGTTTGATAAAAATAATTATAAAAAAAAAAATTTAAATAAAAATTGAGTTTTGCAGAATTTCAAACAAGTCAGTTCAAATTAGTAAAAATTCAGATACAATGACAATATTATCAGATCCAGTTTGCATACATTTTTTTATTTCAACTAACAGAAAATTGGACATCTACCTCCGTGAATTTGTTCAACCATGAGAGATACTGTAAATAAATGCAATCAATTGTCAATGTAAACCCTTGATGCAATGTTCCACCCAATTAGATTTAAGTTTTAACACTTATCAAATTTCTTAATTGCCAATGACATACTTATGTATGATATTGGATATACAGTATCTGTAATTTTAACTACAATCCATGAATTTTTTAAGCTTGACAGACAACAAAATAATGAAGGCGATGAGAATTTAAGGTTTGAGGTAGGAATTTAAGCTTGCCACATCTCGAATTTGGGTCCGTTATTTTTGTCATGTTTGTGTTGAATAATTCTTAATACCCCACATCTCCATGCTACAATAGATCATCCTGATCCTGATCCTAAGGTCAATAATTGACACTACTGTTCTCTGTGTGCTATCTTCCTCCTCTTATGGTACACCGTTGCTCGAGGTAATATCTCGCGGTACTTTGGTATACTTGTTTAGGCGCAGGATCGGGAATCAGGGATTGCAAGTTCTTGGAATCTCCCTGATTTTGTAATATATTCCCCTACAATTTGCGATGTTGCTTCGTAGGTTTCTCTTTTTGGTGGTGCTAGTATTGACTGTATATTTGTTGGATCGATGTTAAGTAGTTCCATTTGTCTTCGCATGTCCTCTCTTTCTTGTTGGTATCTTGGGCAGTATAGCAGGAAGTGTTCTGATGTTTCTTCTTCTCCGCATTCACAATATGGCGTGAGGGATTGACCGATTTGGTTTCTGTATTTGTTAAGTCTGCTGTAGCCCGTTCTTATTTCTGACAGTATTCTTCCTATTTGGTTGTTAGGCTTGTCTAGTTGTGCGTCCTTACCAACGATAGGAATTAGGTTGAAAAGCTGTCTTCCAGTTTCACTAATTGTCCATCTGCTTTGCCATTTGAGTTTTGTAGACATCTTGACTGCACATCTTACATCTGACATGGTTATGACATTATACTGATCATTTAGTGATGAGGCCTCTTTTGCAGCGTCTTTTGCCAACTGGTCCGCTATCTCGTTCCCGGCTATATTAGCATGGCCTGGGATCCAAGATAGGGTTGTTAGTATGCCGTGTCTTAAGAGCGTTCCCATGCTTTCTTTGATATCAGTAATTGTGTCGATGTAGTTAGAAGATTTCCAGTTCAGAGTCAAGATGCCTACAGCAGTCTGGCTATCTGACAGTATTTTAAGCTCAGAAAACTGGTCCTTTATAGTCGTTATACAGTGCTCCAGGACCATTAGTATCATGGTGATCTCCCCAAAATGTTTGTTTAAGGGCATGTCAATAGGAAGGGTCAACAAATGCATTTTTAAGTACAATGTACAAAAGGTAGACACCATTTTGATAATCGTGGCAGTCTGGTTCAATTTGGTACAGGAGATTTAATGGAGATAATCTTTGTAAAAGAACAGAAGGTGGACGACAACAACCAACATGTAATATTAGAGTATAGGCTAAATGACAGTTCCTTTGGGTAATGCTGATCATGTTGGTGTAACTGGTACTACTTTTGATGTTATGCCATCTATACAACTGTTTGTGCTTAGTCTGACAAAAAGCTCTGAATCTATTTTAAAGTGTTGTCTTATAATATACCAACTTTGCCATATACATATGTACATGTAGGCATGATATATTGCATCGTTTGTAGAGTAGACTTACTGGACGTTTGTGGGGTAAAAATCCATTTCATGACGATGCCTGTTGAAATATTTTAATTGTTGATGTTATGCAGATATTTTTGGCGAATAAAATATTTTGTTTCATGTATAAATTGAATGATTTGTGATTCGGAAAGTGACATATGGAGGTGCATTATCGCTTACTTCCACTGTGTCAAAGTAAACAAACCTTTCTTTTCCTTGCAGAATATTGAAACTAACAATATCGTGACTGTAACAACACCAAGTAAGCATAAATATACTACTCCTGGCTCAACTGGTGCCATTTTAATGTGTTGAAGACCGAACAAATTTCTGAATTTCGTCACCGGAAATCAAGACTACAAAAAAAAAATAAACAAGTACGGACAGATAACGAAAAATTTCCGTGTATTAAAAGAACTTTTGGTGGTTCACTTGTTTGGGAGTGAACTTGATTTATAGACAAGAAATCATGTACAATATTTTATAATTTGTTTGTTTTATTAGTTCTTTCAGGTGTCCATGGACCCTTTCCTCCAGAGACAACAGGCACTTGTCTCTGATTTTTTTTATCTCTCTTAAGCCTATATCTCTGCTATCACAGGGACTCGGTTAGCAGATTAAAATTTTGTTTATCAATGTTTTTCAATTTTTTTTATCATTTCCTGTCTATTTGTATTACTTTATTAACGTATTTGACATCACTATATTTCTTTGTTTTCTAGCAATGTGCAGTTTACTATCCATATCCCTATACTGAAAAATAGGTTTGTTTTCCAGCAGTAATACTGGTTGAATGCCCTAACAATAGACTACATCAGCCAGGTGAGACCATGTTTGAGGAACTCCTGCCTAAATCTTCAAAGAAGAATTCCCGTTTAATTTTAGCTACTCCAGTAGGAATGGAATTCAATATGTCAGTATACATAAATACATCCTTACAAGATACACCTTAACATTATCAAGCTCCAGATCTAAAAATAAATCATAACCTTTCAATTATTTCATTTTGAAGAACATTTTCCTTGTACAGAGATGACTTTCAAATTTGTGCATATGCCCTACATTTTCTGTGTCGCATTCCTTATGGAAATATGTTACAATAAGAACAGATTGTTCAATGATGTCATTAACAATGATTGACCTTGAGAGTAAACTGGTGCAACTCATTCACTAAAAATAACTTGATTGGTCTATAAGGGTTGTAAAATGTTCCTATTTTCATATCTCAGTAAAATGTTTTTTGTCCTGAATATGCATATGATATTGGCGTTAAGACATTAATCAAACAAACATGCATTTCTCTATGCCCGTCTTATACAAATCTTGAACCAATTTTATTCATGCATAAGATGTAGGTTAAGGATACCAGATTTTTTTTATAGTCTTTGTTGCCATCCAAGACATACTGACAAACCATTATTCTAAAAAGAGATGCAGTTACTTTGATCTGAACCTTAACCCAATACTTATAAGGATGGATGGATGAATCGTAATACTTTCCTTTCAGGTTTCCATTTAAAGGGATACAAATAACCCTTTGCACTCTGTAACATGTTGCTGATCCAATCAGATGTTAAGCTGTCCTAAGCCTGTTGTTCAGTGGTTGTTGTTTATGTGTTTCTCGTTTCTCGTTTTCCATATAGATTTGAACCATTGGTTTTCCTGTTTGATTTGTTTTACACTAGTCTTTTTTGGGGCCCTTTATAGGTTGCATTTCAATGTTATCCAAGGCTCCTGGCTCCATGTTGAAGACTGTAATATTTTGACCTATAATTGTTAACTTTGTATAGATTGTCACTTGGATAGAGATTTGTCTCATACCAAATCTCCCTATCTATATTTATGAACTGTGGAATAAATTTTTTTCATGGATATCTGATTTTATCAATCATGGTTTTGCAAATGTCTGCATACAAGCCTATAGAAATCATGCACTTTGATGAATAGTTAACTTTGTGGTTAACCCTTCGACCAGAAATCCATGAAAATTGGTATCCAAACAAAGAAAATTAAGAGTCCATAGTATAGGCATAAACTAAAGAGAGGCAACAAATTGAACACATTTTCTGCAAAAGTTTTAATTGGTAAAATTCTGTGGAAGATCAATAATGTACAAATATCTACAGTGAATTACAACATCAAAACAAAAGCAATATTAACCTGGTCAGTTTGGGACATAAACTAAATGAGACAATTTATAAAATTCTTGTATTGTTGATTGGTGGTTTTTATTTATTTTATACTGTAACCTAATATAATTGTATGTAAAAAATTTGAAGTATGACAGCTGACGTTCTAAATATTTTTGAATACCTAAAAATATATTGAAAAAAACAGTTCTTAATTGAGATATGAGTGGTCAGAAACATTCAGTCTAATACACTGATGTATTAGAACTTAAATTTCACACACAAATCAAATGAGATTTTGTCCAATTCAATATAAAGGAAAAAGTATCGTCTCTTTTCTTTCATCTTTAAGACTTGCTTAGATCCACTTCATTTGAAAGTTGTCTCATTTGCAATCAAACTACATCTCTTTATTTTTATATCATATGGATCTGAACCGTAAAGTAATGTGTAATACTTCAAATTAACTCAATTTTCTACTGTTAACCAAACTAGTCATTACTCTGGATTCATTTATTTTCGTGGGTACCAATTTTCGTGGATTGAGAAAAAATTGCATTATCTTGGATTGATTTTCATGGTAATGACAAAGTCTGTACACAATCCTCTATATTATTTGTCATTTGTTGGTCATATGAGTTCGTGGTTCACCTGTTCCTATGAAACCCACACATATTGGTATCCCATGAATAATGATGAATCCACAGTATTCAATTTAGAGTCACACTACCAAATTTGGAAATCATAAAAAAACTTATGAAGCAGATAACCAACCACTGATAAGAAATGTTATATAAAATAGAACTGAAAGCATTCAGCAAGCTGATAGTGTAAAAATCTTAACAGACAAATGAAAGCTCTGGTGACTTATGCATGTAGATAGTGAATTAATGTGACAACATTCTAAATGTTGCCATCAAACTGACCAAGCACTATATATATAATGTACATGTAATTTTCCACAGAAAAATATCCCAATTTTGGCTTGATGATGAAAGTTGATTTACTGAAATGATATGATCATCTAGTGCATAAAAAAGAGAAAAAAAGATATTAAACAAAACATTGTGACATTTTTGTATTAAGAGAATTTTTCTTCTTCAAAATACGGTTAAAGTAGTTTAGTCATGTAATTAGAGTTCTTATGCATAGTATCAGAACACTTTTGAATCTTTATAACATTTAACCATTAACAAAGAAAAGACTTCAAATAATCAGATGTACCAAGCACTAAATTGGATTTTATATTTTTGTAAGTTTCCATATGAATTTTTCACAATTCTTGTATAGTTTGTGATGGACTTTCTAATTAAAAATCCATCGAAAAATATTGTACAGGAATGTACAGGAATTGCCAACTAATTCCTCCAATATATTTGTGGAAATCAAGAAATGTATAGCACTATTAAATATTGATTTACAAGTGATAAAAAAAATCAAAACAACCTTTAACTTGAAGTTTATTTTTTATATTTTTCCTACATGTTATATAAAAACAACAGCTTTCCTTTTTTTTTCAAAATAAAAACTGACCATTACTCTTAAACATGACTTACCGACCAAAATTTTCCAAGAATATAAAATATACATCTATAACACTGATTGAAAAATTATACAAAAAACAAACTTTAAATAGACCAAAAACAGTTTCTATCTAAAAAGTCTTAATTCATTTAATAGCATATTCTGTGGCTTATATCAAGTATAAACATCTTGAAATTAAGGATTTATGTGGAATTTGCAATATTTTCTCAATCCTAATCTCTCTGATTCCATTGCAAAGTTTGCTGCAAAGTTTAAAACAAACAGTCAAGGGAATACACTGCTCTTAGTTTCTGTAATGGTATAATATGGGAAAATAGAAAACTGACTTTCCCAGAAAAAAGAAATTTTACAGAGATTTCCAAAATAAAATACAATATGCTTATAAAATTCCATCAAAGTACATGTTTATAAATCATATGAAATAATATTGAACAACAATTATAATCAATTGGTCACATCACAAAAAGCATAAAGTTATAATAGGTTTTTCTGTGTACTGCTGAACAAACTTTTTCTTCTTAAAGCTTATCAACTTTTAATTGCATATTCCAACCCTTCCTAAAGAGATTTCAAAAAATTGTTTTTAAAAATACCCTAGCATACAACATATGAATATAGCAGAGACAAATATACTATCATGAATTACTGCATAGTACAGGAATACATGTTTGTATTACATAAACAATTGAACAACTAAGTGGACTTATTTTCCTGTGATGTTTACCAATTCTTGTTGATGGAAAAAAGGTTAATTCTATTAAATAAAACAAAGAAGCAGTTCTATACTTTTAAAGGCATCTAGTATTTCTGCAACAACAAAAATTCCTAATATAAGGAGATTTTTTATTTTTCCTGCTTCAATCCTTTTTAGGTCAAGGAATCAAGAAATTTAAATGGAAATTATAGTGTTTTACTTAATACTACTCTCTATTATCAATATCTTAGTTTGCTCAAAATGTATGACCAAATTTGTCCCAACCTAGTTTGTAAAACAATACATAGGTCATTGTATTAAATAAAAATCGGAAAATCTTAGAAATAGTTTCACCCCATACCCTATATTCATCTACAATACAGATCTTTTATAATTGACAACTGTTCTGTGTTAATAATGTGGTCCCTTAATTCAAGAACAAAATTTTTAAAGTTCTGTTCCCAACACAAAATCTTACATAAAACTGTATTCATGTAATAGCTCTAGCCTATAATAAGCACTATCGACTTAACAGGTCGTGTATCCTCAATCTAGCAACAACCTGTAAAATGTCTGCCCAATTTATACAGGAAAATCAAAATCATTTTAAATATTGAAATAATTCAAAATGAATTCATTTTTTTCTTTTTATTTAACTAATATTTTAAAAATATGGTTGTGTTAAGAATGAGAAAACCTTTCCTGTATAATACATATAGACATTAAATATCTAAATCTGCATACTTCTTGATACATTTGATTATCTCTACAAAAATAAATCATGCTGCATGTTCTTATTTTGTTCTCACAACATATCACAAAAATACTCATTGAATATATCATTCGCGTCAAAAAAATCAATTAAATTCATGGTCTCGAACAGTTCTATGATTCTGAAGAAAAAAATGTTGATAAAGCTTATTTTGAATGACGATGTTATGCAATGAATCAATCTGATTACATACATGATGAAATGATCACATGATCACATGAATATACACAATGAGCACTGCCCGATTCTAACAATGCATCAACATTCATACCTCATTTATAACACATATACATGATTAACAGTTGTGGACAGAAAACATTTTTTATGTCGTGGATTTTGTACTCTCCACGAGTATACATCATGATTATAATCAATCATAATGCTGATATTAAGTACAGAGATTCAGCAAGCCAGTAACAATGTTGGAATGCCACAGTTTTTTTCCTCACTCACTGTCTAATGTCTTAATGAACATCGGTACTTTCTTTGCCAAGATGAAGCGCTGCTGATTCTGATAATGTACTATGTGGCTGTTGTGAATGAGGGGCGCTGTGAGGAACTGACTGATGGGCGTCCAAAGCTGTGGCTACTCCCATGCCAGAGGCTGCAGCAGCCGCGGCAGCTGCTGCAGGGTTAGGGAATGGGTAACCCGCCCCATTCATTCCTTCAGGATAGCCAACAAAACCATAAGGTGGTCTCACAGAATCTGCAAGTTAAAAAAAAATAGTATCTTTAATGTTAAATTAATTGTGTAGCACTGAACTTCATGTTTAAAAAAAAACCATCTCCATTTTGTGGATATATGATTAAGTACTCATTTCTTTTGTTAAAACAACAACGCCTTTGTATTTCATTACAGAAACATTTGTGTTTTGCCTCCTATGGATTATCCACTGGTATTCCCAGTATGGTTAAAATTATTTATCTTTAGGAACTGAATATGAACACATTGTTCAACTTGATATGATATATGTAAATAGCTAGATTTTTCACAAAACAAAATGGAAGTTAATGGAAATGGTATATAAATATATTTATTTGTGTACGTGTCTTTTTATGTATTTTTCCCAACTTACATTCAAGTATCTTGTTTTTTACTTGCAGTCTTTGCAGGAAATTGAAAATTTACATATAAATTATAAATGATATACATAATCTTAATGGAATCTATATTTTCTTACTGTTTCTATTTTCTAGCATAAAGTAAAATTAAGTCACCACTCATGAACTATGAGCTAACATGTACCTTTTCTGAAAGAGTTTCTGAATATGCTTTTTTTTTATTGATAATGAGATCATACAATTCATTTATTTTTGGTGAATTTAGTAACCCTTTCCTAAGACCCAGTACAGAGAATGCTTGACAAATGTAATGCTAATTGTTATGAATAACTGTTTCTAAAATACCACATACTTGAGGTAAAGTATTCTTTGTTAACACAGTTGCGTAGACTGTCTGGAATGCGACCTACTACTGCCCTTCTTATCTCCCCTGCTGCCATTTCCCGTAACTCGGTCACACTTTGTTCACTGTAGAATGCTGAATGAGGTGTACATATGAGATTTGGACAATCCTTGAGTGGACCTATTTAAAAGCAAATTTAAAAATACAATAAAAGTTTCAAATTTCTCTGCTGTCCAGGTTATACAGAACATTTTTTCTGTCCTATTTTACTTTGTGTGGTGATTTTTTGTTTGAAACTAAAGGATTCTTTCACAAGTCATTCTGGAAAAGATTATTCCATGTAAAACATTGCTATCTGTCAAGTAACTGTTGATTCAGACATTTTTGATCAATGAAACCTTCTATTATAAACTTTGATGGCTTTGTTGGTATGCAGCATTTCCTGAAATCATACTAGTTAATTAATGATACACGTGTTAAACAACCACAATTATAAATCAAAACAAAATTTCTGAATTTACAGTTTAAGAAAAATAATTGAAATTTTCTTGTTACAAGTGTTTCATTTATAGAAAACATTCTTATACACATACTTGCACTTAAATATTTGAGTGTGTACAAGAACAGTAGGTTTTCTCATTGAATTGTTTTACATTTGTCATTTCAGGGCCTTTTGTCGCTGACGATGTGGTATGTGATTTGTTCATTGTTGAAAGCTGTACGGGACATATAGTTGTTAAGATTTTTTTTATATTAATTGTTTGGTGAACCATGACATAAAAATTAACCATTTTAAGAGTTACCATTGCAATTGTCAGTCAAACAAATCACAGGGAACATTAAAATATATTTGGAACAAGATTCACCACACAGTTTCTTTATTTTATATAGTACCATATTTTATACAGAACTTATAGTCCAGTTAACATATCAGGACTGGCAAAGTATTACCTTGGCCTAGGTTTTCCCTATGTAGGGCAATACTACTGAAATGGGTAATACTTGGCAATATGATTTTTAAAGCTTAGTTTTACACACAATTGTAAAAACATGTTTTAGTTTCATAGTATCATGGATAAATAAAATATGCATCATTTTCAGAGGATCAAAAAGTTTTTTTTTATTTACTCCAGTTATTCTCTCAGCAAATTGCAATTAAATTTGGCACATTATTTAGACCTTGGTCTTTTTTTAAACAAATATTCAAATTTTCATTCTGGTTACTGCATTCTTCCGATTAAACTAGACTCTACTTATGCTAGTTATATATTGTATTACACGGGTGTATTAGACATTAGGATGACTTTTTTGTTTAAAGACATTATTTCAAAGATGAATCAAGACTGTATGATTTTTATGTAGATTATTCCATTAATTTCTGTTGGATAGGATTTACACTAGTAATTTTTGGGGCCCTTTATAGCTTGCTGTTCCATGTGAGCCAAGGCTTTGTGTTGAAAGCCGTACTTTGACATACAATGGTTCACTTTTACAAATTGTGACTTGGATGGAGAGTTGTCTCATTGGCGATCATACCACATCTTCTTACATCTATGTATTATGAAGATTGTATTCAAGAATTAGAGCTGTCTACAGTACTAGTCCATACATATTAAACTTGGAATAGAAGTTAGACATTTAAGACTGTATAAACAACAGTTACGAGACATACATAGAAAGTACATAAGTTTGTTGAAAAACATTATAAAATTTGTTGTAAATCCAAATCTCAAATTTACAATCTAAAGATTTTTTTAAAATGTGATGTTGCTTATATGTTAACTTCTGTTGTCTTACACAGTAGTGTTCTAGGTAACCAATATGCCACAAGATGTCAATTTAATCACTTTTCACATTTTACACAAACAAATAGGTAACAGATTGGTTATTACCCTCTGATTATTCATAATTCACAACAAAACAACAGAAATTTATGTATCAACAACATATCAAAATTGAAGATAACTCTATCGATTGGTAATTAGAGATTTGATGATTTTAAGACATAGTTCATGTAACTTTCATCAGTACAAAAATGTCTGGATTTTTTCACAGATTAATAAGATGTTTCTCTTTGTTCAATTTCTATTTCCCTATGAACTTAGCATGCACCTGCAAACAGAGCTTGGTTTTTATCAAATATATCTCTTTGTAACACACCTGCCAACTTTCTCAATTTATGCAGGATTTCTCCCATGAGGGGATGCCCTACTATAGAAATCCTTACCCATGCATGAAAGAACTATTTCTTTAATAGATTATTTCTGATATAAATTGATTGTTCAGGATATCTGAATGTAAGTTAATCACCATCAATCAATCCTAATAAAAGTGCTAACCAACCCCAATTCAATCAATTCTACAAAAGCCCTCATTCAAAACCATAGGATATTATATTAAGTAGAGTTAAGACTTGTAGAGGTGATGCAATAGGTCCTCATGTGTTTAAAATCCTAACTGGAGACCTTGACAAGTTGGCAGGTATGCTATATTCCATTTTAATGGATTAAACAAGTATTTCAATCACTCAGTATAATTTTCTGAAAGTTAGATACATGCAACAGTAGTAGCATGAAGCAATATAGTTAAAACCAGATGTATATACATAATAATAACATTTCAAAAGTAAAACAACTCAATAACAACTGCATGAATTAAATGACCAATTTCTTCAAGTTCCACCCTCTTTTTCTTTCTCACATTTAAATTTTTATAAATTGATAAAAAAAAATCCAAAATAACTACATAAAAGAAACTTTTTCCAAACTTTTGATAAAATATAAGATGTATAGAAATATGCTTTGATGATCTTCATGCAATTGCCTTTGTCAGTCAAAACTTTTAAACTACCTATCCCCAAAATCACAGCAGCCATCCAAATTGCTAATTAGTATATGTCCATTTATTCAAACTTTTATCAGACAAAATGCTGTCAGAATTAACAATTATCTAAACGATCGACAACTTTTTTTTATTATTATTATTACTTTCTTGAAATCTCAGAAAATGGAATTATTTCCAGATGTTTTATCTTGTAGATCAGTTGAATGCATTGATTTACTCAAAAGAAATATGCATTTTATATAAAACAGGAAGATCAGCTTCAAACAGGAATGCAATTTTTAATCATGTCAATTTGTGTTATTGACCAATTATTTATTTTTTTACTATCATCATCCTTTAACTTATTTTTTTCCAAAGAATTTTGAGCAGTAACTCGACAAGTTTTTATGGATGTGGTCGCAGTGTATCATATAGAATCATTTAAATTTTCAAAAGGGATTGTGATGTGACACCTCAAGAAATTTTCTACTTTTACAATATTGAAAATTTTATTATCTATTATATTTCAGAATTGATTCCAAATTTTGAGATTTTTTTAGTTCTCATTCCAAATATTTGCTATACTGTGTAAATTTATAATTATGGACAGTTTCAATAATTAGCAATTCTAATCGCTGTTGTATGGCTTGTGATATCTTTAGAAATACATTACCACCCATGACTGATTTTGAAATGTTATACATACTATTTGATAAACTGAATGGCTCACTTTCATGGACGTCTAAAGCAGCTGCTCTTATCCTTGAATCTTTCAATGCTGCAGCTAAAGCATGTTCATCGACCAGACCACCTCGTGCTGTGTTTATCAGAAATGCACCTAAAATGCAAAACATATACATTATCGCTATTTTGTGCATTTTTCCTTTTTATCTTTTTTTTGATGATTTTTTCATATCATGCTACTAGCTTGAAATGGAAAATTATCACTAGAAACTAAAGATGCATGTGGCATTGCTACATGTAATTGACATGTCGTCATAGAGATAAACAGATTATCATTGGTCATCTCAACTCGATTGCTTTTCTCGCTTTCACCTTACCGTCTCAAGCGAGAAAATCAATCTCGTTGAGATGATCAACGATGATCTATAAATATCTCAAAATAATTTTTCAAAATACATCAATAACACCTGTACAAACTAATGTAAATTATATTGATTGGTTGTTGTTTGCTTCATGATCTTTGGTAAATTTTTCATGCGTATTTAAGATACATCCATGTAAACTGATTATTGAAGGTTGTTAATTTAACACAGTAGTTAAATCTTTAAAAAGTATTTTAAAAAATTGGTAATA
The DNA here is from genome assembly GCA_019925275.1 of Mytilus edulis. Taxonomy (NCBI): domain Eukaryota; kingdom Metazoa; phylum Mollusca; class Bivalvia; order Mytilida; family Mytilidae; genus Mytilus; species Mytilus edulis. The sequence goes on along the minus strand of CM034355.1, from coordinate 27,343,156 downwards.
ACATCGATTTTTTTTTTTCTTAAATTAAAATTTAAATATATATTGCTACCTATATACCGTTATGAAAGCAAGCTCATTATTCTACATCCTATAAACACTTTTATTTTTGCATTGCACAAGGTCATGTGTGTCTCAGACTGTTCAAAAAGTCTTTCCACTATATCTGTTGTGTACTGATTGATATTTTGGTCTGGGAGAACATGATTTTATTTCCAAATTGAACAAGCTAGCTTTAAGAAACAGTGAGTTCTATTTTTTCAGTGCTTTGTTTCTATTTTTTTAGTAAGTTGTTTTTGTGCTTCGTATCAATCTTTTGGGTAAAGACAATTGCTACTGATTTTTAAAGTTTGTTCTTATGATGCTGTTACAGCACTGTCTGAGGATAGAAGGTTTGAGTTATAACAATTATGTTTAACCCCACCTGTCTATCCAAAGTCAATAGCATCTAGTTTAATGGTTGTCATTGGTTATCGTCTATCACATATTTTTTTTTTCATATAAAGGTGGGTTTTTTTTTATAAATTACGCCATTGGTTTACTCTCGACTTATGCATTTTTATGTTAGGGCCCATATGGTGTGGGTCTGGATTATTGTTGAAGGCTGTACAGTAGCGTAATATTGCTTAAATTTTATGTAACTAAATATCTTATGCTCTGTTGTTCCTCTAAAATAAAATAACCTTATCATGAACAGCATTCCTTAGATTAGCCTCAAGTCTGATCCCTTGCTCAGACGTATATGAGGACAGTTTTCAGAGTTGAAAATCTATCCTGCAAAGTTTTAAATTATGTTGACTAGTATATTTTCACAAAACAATGAAAACATTGAAAGAAATGGCAAATAATTCTTACCTGGTCTCATCTGTTTAATTGTGAAGTCATTTATTAAATGATGGTTGTGTTCATTAAGATTACAATGCAAACTAACACAGTCACTTTGAAATAATAAGTCCTGAAGAGTGTACACTCTTGTGATACCTGCAATTATTAGATTTATACTGAATTAAGTTCAAAATTTACAAATGTATAACTAAATTAAAACATTAAAATACTCAATATTTCAATGCTGTCCACTTTTTTTTGGTACCATTTCAAAGCGGCACTAGCATAACAAGCACCTCATATCTCCCACTTGATCAAGCTTACTATATCAATATATGGTGTGGGTTTTGCTCATTGTTGAAAGGCATACAGTACTTAACATAAGTTTACATCTTTCGGTCATAGATGGATATTTCTCATTGCTTATCATGCCACTTCTCCTTATTTTTATATCAAAGACATCTCTTCAAAAGATTTGTTGAAACAATCATATTCTGTCAACCATTTTTCTTCAAATTAACAAGTACAATGCAATCTGAATTTCTATATTCTCTAAACAAATATCTTTAAAAGTTTATCAATTTTGAATTAATAGCAAATTTTATTTTTTGTCTTTGTTTTCAAATGTTATATAACCTCCTTCACATAAATTCTATAAAAAGTTAGAAAAAATAATTAGACAAACATTGATCTAGCACATTGCCAACCAAACAAACATACTGTAAACCAACTTATTTTGGCGGATACTTTATTTCGCGATTTACCCTATCTAGTCCACTTCATGGCTATTTAATTTAGTGATTGTTAAATTTATATGATATGATGTAGTTCAATAAGGAGAGATCCAAGTTTTACATTTTCGCGACGATTATTCTTCGTGTTATTTGTCTACTCGCGAAAGTCACAAAAATAAGTTGGTTTACAGTATATACAATGGTAATTTATTAATTCAAGAGATATAGAGCTATAAAGAAATTGAAATGAACAATTTCATATAAGCAATGATGGAAATGTCATAACAACATGAGTAAGTGGCACAGAATCTTTTCTGTACAAAATAGGCCATGATGATCCAAATTTTACTGAATTGAAAACAAACAATATCTATGTGATATGATTAATATATCTATACATATATTTAGGACTCTAAAGTGTGATGGGGGCGCTAAAGTATGATGGTCATACTAAAGTGCGATGGTCTGCGTTAAATTGTGATGCCTCCATACGCTAAAGTCTGATGGTTCGTAAAAGTATAGACTTAAAAAACGCAGTTAGATTATGATGTTAACAGTCAGTAAAATAAAGGTTCCGTTTTTTATGCATAAATACTGAATTGTCGGCTACAAAGGCATAGTTTGTACATTGTAGGAAAATATAACACGTTTTGGTACTCGTTACTAAGAGGGAGAAAGCTTGGTGAATATTGCATTTTTCTCGCATTTAGATTAAAGCTTATACAAATGAATATTACTATTCCAGTTTTGTATTTGTAATTAACAATGACGACTGTAAATAAAAGTGGGGAGGCGTTTAGAATATTGATGAACTGTGTAAACGGCAAGCCACGCCAATTAACTCAATATTTCTAAAAAAAAAACTGAATTGTTAAAAAAATATTTAACAGGTAATACAGTATTTTGTCACACCTCAATTATTTTTTTAAACAATTATAACATTGTTGGTCTTCTATAAACAACCACTTAAACCTACAGTCCAGGAGTCGATTTCACAAAAAAAACTGAAGACTAAGATTGGTCGTAAGTATACTGAACTGTTCATAACTTACAATCAATCTTAGTCTTAAGTTTTTTTGTGAAATCGACTCCAGTATATTATAAAGCCTACATGTATTACATATGTTATACCTTAGCATATCAACTTTTACAAAAAGACTCTTTTTCAAAATGCATGTAATTTAATGTTTGAATCCCTCGAACCTTACCCTATTGGTGCATTGCACTTTAGTGTGATATACCATCGTACTTAAGCAAACAAACAACCATCGCACTTTAGCGTGAGACATCATCTTACTTTAGGGTAGACCATCACACTTTAGAATCCTTCATATATATCATTTATAATTTCAGAGAAACTGACTGAAACACAAAACCGAACTACAGTTGCCAAAAATGTAAATCTATGTTTCATATTGCAACAAAATACATTTGCTGACAATATTTGCGGGGTCACTTTTTTTCCCCATGTCTAAATGCTAATTTTTGACTAACTGTATCAATATAAAACACCAATACAGTAAGTTTTGTTGTCTACTTGCTATCAATATATTGTTTTATGTTTTAGTTTTTTAAACTGGTCTTCAGCACGGATTTAATCAGAAGAAAGAAAATATTTTCAGAAAGTTACAAGTAAAACGATATTCCTTAAATAGTCATGTATTTTATATAGATTTTATATAGATTAGATCATTGGTTTTCCTGTTTGAATAGTTTTACGTCATTTTGGGGCCCTTTATAGCTTTCTGTTCGGTGTGAGCCAAGGCTCTGTGTTGAAGATCATATTTTGACCGATATAAACGGTTTACATTTAAGAATTGTGACTTGGATGGAGAGTTGTCTCATTGGCACTCATACCACATCTTCTTATATCCATCGTATGGGAAGCACTATTGTAGTGAATATTCCATATTACAGGTTATTACAATTTGATCTGTCTATATACATACCTAATGACTTTTCAACACCATCCTGAAGATATGGGTCATAAAATATTACATTAAAGCCAAAAGCCTTTGCTCTTAGAGCCACTGCAGATCCAACACGACCTGGAATAAAAAATAATCAACTATTACTGTAAAATAATTTATTTTCTTGGTTATTAATTTTTCTGATTCCAGACCAGATCCTACCGGGGTTTTTTTTTAACATTTCATGGTTATGTAACTTCCCTCTATTGTTACAAAAACTGCTTACAAGCTTATATCCAATTTATATTTTAAATGTTCTATTTTTATGAACAATTTGCACAGACTATGTCAATAAATGAACATTGTAATTATTCATCAAATTATCACATGATTACAGCTGATAATTCTGTATAATTATTCTATAAATAAACAATCCTATCTTCAGTATTGTAATTATGAAGATGTATTCAATTTTAAAAGAAAAAAAACATGTTTAAACCAGTGGTCAATTTGAAAGTATGGCCACTAGGGCTAGTTACAGCCTAAATTTACTGGCCCTACTAAAATGAAATTTGATATAAGTTATAATACTATTTAAGTGAAATTATAGTTAGATTGGGCCAATAGTCTTTATGCTCAACTCGCCCGTTCAAAATTCTACTGGCCTTGGGCCATCTGGCTAGTGCTCAAGTTGTCACCCTGTTAACACTCACCTAACCCAACAATACCGAGTGTATCTCCTCGAATTCTGGCCGATCCTTGTGCTGCTTCTCTTAATTGCTCTGGTCCATTCACTTTTTTACCTTCCCGTACCATATTTGCTAACCAATATGTCCGTCTATATAAATTTAAAATCAAGCATATTGTTGAATCAGCAACTTCCTCTACACCATATCCAGGTACATTACACACGGCAATACCTGAAAGTAAAAAAAATATTTGACATGACACAAGAACAAATGTAAAACTATATAGAAGGGTACAAATTATTTGTTTATCATTTCAATTCTGTTCTAATCATTATATTTCCCAATGCCAGGTTTATACTACAAAGTAACATGTACTATGGGACATTTTTCTTAGTGATAATTTTTTCATAACTTCATAAATGCATGAAATATTTGCTTCTAGACAGTAAGCAAACAGAAATCATTAAATCTATTCAAAGCATTCAAAGTATATAACCTTCACGTCTTCCAACATCTGATATATAAAGCTCAATACAAATAGTTTACACTGCCAGATTGTAATCCTTATATATTGCAGTCTGTGACTAAAGTCTCAGATAAGACATAAAACAAACAATTCGGCAAATTCAAGCATTCATAGCTTTGCTGTCTCAAGATCAAATAAATTGAGTCAATTTATATTTCTTATTCTTTCTTGTGCTGAAAACTGAAACATACGTCAGTCAACTAAAAATTAAATTTCGACTCATCAGGAGTTATAAACTTACCAAGTTCTCCAGCAGCTTTGACATCTACATTGTCGTATCCACTTCCAATACGAACAATAACTCGCAGATTCTTAAACTTCTCTAAATCTTCTTTTGCAAGGGTTATGGTATGCCACATTAAAGCTCCTACAGCCTCATTTAATACCTATAACATCAAAAATAAAGCTTCATCTATCAAGATCAAATATTTGTTTTCACATTCATTTTCGTAAATACATAGATTCAACTTGAAATTAGGTCTAATTCATAACAAATAAGAAGTGTACGTATATCATTCTTTTTCTTTGTCAAGTATTTAATATCAATCACATTTCTATTGTCAGTAAATAGGGTAAAATCTGAAAAATTCTGATTCCAATCTTAACTTCAACATTTCAATATACTAAATATGTTGAAGCCCGGACTGTGACCTATAGTTGTTCCCTTCTACATCATTTGGTCTTTGATGGACAGTTGTCTAATTGACATGCACAAGTCAGGATCCTTATGTTCAGTGCTTGTCGTTTGTTGATGCGGTTTATAAGTGGTTCTAATTTTTTTTATATAGATTTGACCATTGGTTTTCCTTTTTGAATGGTTTTACACTAGTCATTTCCAAGGCCATTTGTAGAGCTCTTGCTGTTTGGTGTGAGCCAAGGCTATGTGTTGAAGACTAAACTTTAACCTACATGTATAATGGTTTACTTTTACAAATTGTGACTTGAATGGAGAGTTGTCTCATTGGCACTCATACCACATCTTCTTATATCTATGCAATAGTAATAGAAAGTTTGACATGCGACTTCAGATTCTAGAATTCAGGGAGTGTTTCTTTAGGGACAGGGAGCATGACACACTCTGCAAAGCATAGTTGCATTTAGATTTTTCAATGTCAAATTGCTTTTAATGATTCTTTAAAAAAAATTGCTGTTATTATTCTACATACTTTTTATACTATAAATGAAAACCAAAGATATGCTATGGTGGTTGCATTACAATTTTTATAACAGCAAATCTATATGCTATTACTGATTTCCAGCATTACATATTGACTTTAACATACATGCAGCTTGAGAAACTTACTTTTTCATGTATTTCTTGTGTAGACTGAGCATCACAGAAAGCTACTGTTGCCACATCTTTCAGAATGGGCATTTCAATAGAACAGTCCCTTCCATCAAGTAAAGCTATCAATGGACGTGGATGCATAGGTCCATTTGGGATTGGTCCACGAATGGACACAGACACTAAAAACAAAAGCAGAAATAATTCAATAATTGTCACCAGCTTATCCAGATCTGATGTTTTTCATTCTATCTAGACTTTTGTTTTTAACTAAGTGGTTTTATTTATTTTTTTACATCTGTAAGACAGAAATAAATTGTTTTTAACAACATGTAATTATATTTTTACAGAAAAGAAGATTGTATACAATGTTTTGTTGTATAATAAGTTAAACTGAACAATATTAATTATGTAATTGATGCTTATAAACATGGTATGTTACAAGCTTATTTAGCACTTTTTTTTTAACATCCTGGTATGAGTCAACATTGGAAAAAATACCTTTGTAGATCTTTGAATTAAAAAAGTAGAAAATAAAGACCAAAACATAAAATTCATGCATAACGTTTCTTTTCATTGAAAATTTCCATTCATTTGAAAAAAACCTTTACCTACAACCCTCACTATAAACTGTCAATTTTCAACCACATTCAGGACCAACATAAATTGAAGTGAAAAGAACGAGCCCTTGTTTGTACTTTACCACATGCTGAGTAGGACATAAAACATGATAGCTTAAACTCCATAAGAATACCTACACCACACATTATTCCCACTGAAGAATAACTCATTTTTGTCCCTTTCTTCTGCTTTTAATAATTAGCAAAGAACAAGAAGGTGTCCCTAGTACACGGATGCCCCATCCGCACTATCATTTTCTATGTTCAGTGGACCGTGAAAATGGGCTAAAAAGTTGGCAAGAAAATTAGAAAGATCATATTATAGGGAACATGTGTACTAAGTTTCAAGTTGATTGGACTTCAACTTCATCAAAAACTACCTTGACCAAAAACTGTAACCTGAAGCGGGACAGACAACTAACGGATGCACAGACCAGAAAACATTATGTCCATAAATGAGGCATTAAAAAACAAAAACTAATTTCAAACTATGAATCAAGTACATATTTTTCACTGAAGATATTATATAATAGACAACAGATCTAAGAAACGTAATAACTATAAAGACTGAGGCCAAAACTTTAAAGATATGCAATGGTTCATTTGGACACTGACCATTGCATAGCTGTTGAATATGGATAGTGTTTACAAACTTAGACCAAGTGTTTACAGTTTGAATATTGTGATACAGGTAGGGTTGATGTCTTCATCTTCTATTCAGTCAACATCTGAATGTTTAATTTTTATGTTTGGTACGACATTTAGACTTTTTCAACCTACTAGGCTTTTGGTTGAAATTTCCGTCTCTGTTATACATACTGTTTGGTGCTTCAAGTCTTGGTCTCTTCACTGGCTGCAGTGTTTTCTTTTTGTCCATGTGATGCATAAGTAGAGGTTAAACTCCACCAACTTTTGGATCCAAGTTCTGCTACAAAGGCTGACAACCTTATAGCCTGAAGAAGAAAAAAACCCACTAAAGGTGTCATATTATTTAGGACCTCTCATCTTTCTTTCATTTCCTTGGAATTTTATTTACATACTTGTTGACTATAAAGTATGCAACATGCATGCATAAAGAACTACTGAAAATAACATTTTATAAGTTTTTTTTATCATTGTAAAATAATGCAACAAGATGGTTTCAACAAATTAAAAAACTTTTTAATTTTAAAAGGCATTATTTGTATACAGAAATTTCAAACATTGCAATAAATCATATCACATTTCCCCCCATTGGTGCTCAACCATCTTGATAATAAAATGCATGCAAAAATATCTGAATTTCCACTACACACCACAGGTTCTTGTGTCTACTACCCATGTTGTTTTTAGACATTTAAGTAAGAAATACAGTGTTGATTGCAGATTATTTATAGTCTCTGCTTATTTCAATCACAACTTCTACAAGTTTTTTTTTGCCATTCTTATATTAAGTCATTGGTAATTAAAGGCGTCATGAAACTGGTGTTTTCATATATTGATCCTGTTAGTGTATAATGTCCTCTTACAGTTGTATTGTGTCTGGATACGCTGATGTAGTTTTGATGCCTTTGCTATTTCTATCAGATATTTGATCAAATCAAGAATTACCATTAACTTGACAAACACCTATAATATCCATGGTCATTTGGCATTATCTAACAGACTTCAGAATTGTAAAATGTATAGTACCTGACTTGTATCACCTAAATGTTCTTCTCAGATGAAGTTTCAGCACTGATTTGAACTATTCTTCTGGCAATATGGTTAGATATGCCCACTTTTTACTAGGCTGGTCTTCATGACCAATTTTGGTTTCTTTTATCTTCTTTGTGTAAAACCTCTAAAAACATAAAAAATATTACATTTAACAAAATGAATAATATTTCATGCAAGTGATATAATCCTGTAACAAACACTTTCATTTTTTCTAGTCACATTCCTATATCGTTTCTGTAATTTTGTTCTACCATGTGCTTTTGTCGATGTTGATATCATGACCAGTATTAACCTCAAGATATGATCTCTGACTTAGATGAAAAGTTGCAAGCAATTGTTTAACAGAATGGAAAAGACAGACAGCCCACTCTTAAAACTTGCATGCAACTGTATAATAGACAGTATACATTGTATTATTTCAATAATGAACAAATGATACACCAATTTCCCAAAATCATTTAATTATTGTGCAAAAGTGAAAAAGGTCAAGGAGAGATATAATCTGAGCCAAGATTAATTAGATCAAATCAAAAGCAGTTCATAACTTCTTGAGTATGCAAAAATAAAATGTTGAAATCCATGAACTTCAATAAAACATTGCTGTCTCTTATAAAGTCATTAATGCCAATTAATTTAGAAATATGGCCAACTGACACAAAAATAACCTGCAAGTTTGGCTCACACATTTTTTAGTTACATTTTTGTACTCATAGGTCATTGGTATCACACAATACAGATTCAAACACTGGAAGATTATATTTGTGTTATTAACTTGCAGACACAGAGCATTTTGGGTAACACTTGTATGCTATGTCAATAGAACCAAAATAGTCCTGAAATTTACCTACTTTTTACTATCAATTTGCAAACCTCTCTCATATTTACATAGAACAGTTTATATATTACTGAATGAATTCAGTCCAACTGCATTTTTCTTTATTAGAAATGTAAACATAAATGCTTTCCTTAAATATACTTCACATTTATTTGGAAAGCCACATCAATGAAAAAGGTTATTCATTTGCTTGAACAAAGTACTAAGAAATATAAATGAAAACTAAAGTACTGTTATAAAATCATTAGGAATAGACATGTGTAAACCAAAACAAGATAAACTGATCTATGCTTAAAAAAAATCATTAATCATAACTGTATAAAAATTAATTTACATCTTGTGTAGGTCATGTATGTAGTGCCATTCAATATAAAAGTCAATAACATTTGAATTTACAAGTAACACACCGTCTATATTTGCACTCTGTGTAACCAGATAACGTCTCTCAAATTATAATTCATAAATGTATTATCATCACGATAGATATGCAGATCAATGCTCCTATAACTTTGTAAATATAGTTGTAAAGATGCCACACCTGATTGCTTTCTAAATCGAATGCTTCAAAGGTTTCTCACTACTCTTACTAAGTATGTCTACCTCAGTATCAAAAACCCAGGAGGAAAATCTAAACACTGCTAAAGTGCTAATTACAAATAGGTAATCTATTGTTCTCTTTTATACCCTCACTGATTCAAGAATCTACACATTTATTTTCGAAATATGATCAGGAAAACGGGTTGTTTATTGTAATAGAGAAAACTAAATTTAAATAAAAATTCCAATGATGAATGACTCATTAATTCAATTGCATTTCTGATACTTCAGTGTGTAGTTATAACACATCTTCTTTTTCAGATGAATTATTTTTAATATACACAATTCTTTCATTTTCTTTATATGATCACCTTAAAACACGGATATGACAACTTAAAACTGTATTTACCTGTGTTATTTTTTGTCACATATTTTTTAATTTGTCAATGTGTCAACAAAACACGACAAAGGAATAAGGTTTATCGACCTACCCATGTTCCGTTTGGAACAAAATTTTTACCTTGATAAATTATTCCGAACATGTCACAGTTTAATGAGTGAATCCAAGGTATTTCGACTTGTGACAAAGGAAAGTGTCATTGCTTTTCTAAATAAATGCATTTGTAATAACCTTCAGCATTTGTTTACAAGTATCAATAACTATCGTTATTGGTTTTTTGTCTAGTTCAACATCTAAAATATAGTTTTACATTTAAAACTTCTTTTAAGATAACATGATACTTGTGATAATATAAACACTTAAAATTGATGTAATTGTTAAGTCCATGCATGTACATGTTTTATACTTTCCTTTCCTAAGGATCATATCTAACAATTAATATAATAACAGAACGTTTAACATAGTCATGATAATATTTGGTAGGGAAAAGACAACTTCCAACTTGAAGAACAATTGGGTCAATGACTCTTTTGTTTTCTTTTGATTTGTAATTTAAAAGCATATAATGTATTTACACATTATGTCACAAGGACTTGGTGTGCATCTACATTGTATTTGAATGCTACATGGACATGATAGATAATAAATGATTTTATCAACTCACTGATGATGTCTACATTTATAAAGTGACAAATTTATAAAAATACTGGTCGGTACCAACAAAAACAGACAAAATCATCAAAATGTGTTGTCTTCTGACAATCAAGAGACACTAATTAGATCTGTTGAAAATAGACTAGGTTGCACCACCTGGAAAAGCTGAAACCAAAAAAATATCAAACTGTAAGTGCAACCCACTAAATAAACAGTGAAGAAAATTTTCAAAGAGCATACATGTATATCTTCAATGTGTATCATACAAACTTTATATAAAAAAGAAATAAGGATTTGATTACAAAAAATAGGAACACTGTCACATGTACCTTCAATCCTCCATCCCAGTGAGGTATCAAATGTTGAAAATATTCTAAAAGGTTAGAAGGGATTTGGTAGAAATCATAGTAGGATTTGATTTTACAAAATTGAAAATTATAACCTGACTGTCCAGTAAAATGATAAAATTTGACAAGTTATGAGTTCTACCATCAAGAAAATCTATTAACATTCTCCAAATGAGCATCCAAAGCTAAGGCAATGATTTCTTTTATTCCTTCTTAAATCTCGCCAAAGCATGTACATTATAATAATTTCTTTTTTAATGTAAAGACAGTTATTAATAATGGCAACCATTGATTTAATATCGTGTACCGGTAAATGTTGATATAAATATATGCGTCTTTAAAGGTTTTAGCTCTCGATATAATAAATTATATATATATATATGTACAATGTATTAATCATGTTAATAGGTGCATTGAACTTCTTCATGGTCCATAACAACTTCCTTTTTCTCATGTTAGTCAACAATTCAAGTGTTCGTTTCCTTGTGTATTGTACAATATAAACTATAATATATCACAGGTTGTATGTAATATACATGTGGATATGTACACTATGGGATTTAAATATATGTCAAAACCATTCAATGTGAATTGAAAATAACATGTATACATGTGTCTAACTCTTAACTACATGTAATTTGAACGGACACTTATATTTTTTAAAATGTAAAGGATAAAAAGTAAATTTGGAAGAAAGTCACATTAAATTTTAATGTATTTCAAATTGAAAATTAATAAGTTGTTAATCTTGTATATTTCATAGAAAAAATATACATGTAAATGTGAAACATATGTTCTTATATAATATGTTGCAACCATGTGTACATACATATTGGTTGTCATTATAAGAACTATAATCTTTACATTAAAAAAGATATAACATTCTCAGAGATTTAAAAAAGAAAAGTTTGATATTAAAAACTTTTTCATAGCATTTAGCAATCTTTTCCATTTCTAAGTTTGTTTGCTATTTTGGTTTTTTTTTTATTAACTCGTCATGTTTTGTTTGTGTGGAAATCTAATTTGCTAACTGCATGTAGACATAGATAATGTTTGTTTGTAGTGTTTCAGATTTATCCCTTAACATTTTGGTGTAAAAGCCTGCATGGTCAACAGCATCAAACTATTTATGTGTGGCTATTCATTGCATATTCATTGCATATTTCATTACAGACGTCTAATGACTTTGAAGGTACATATAAATTTTGAACTACAAATTTTAATGTGTACATGTACATGTATTTCATATTACATGCATGTATGCACCTGCATTTGTAGCTACAGTGAAGTGAATAAAAACAATTTCATTTTGAAGTCAAACAGTGCATACAAAATATAAACTAGTGTAGCAATATACATTGTACATATGGCTTATTAATTATAGGGAGAAAAGTTCTTTTATAATGAACATTACAATACATATCATGTTTACAGACAGAATCAATCAACATATAAATATGCATATCATTCCAATTCCTACTACAAAATCTGGTTTACTAAACAATTGAATAGGTCATGACCTTTTTGCAAATGCCTTCAAAATTCATTACAGCTGCTTGTTAAATCAGATTGTTTATGTATAATGTTCACCTATTTCATAGATCAAATAAACAATTAACTTCCTGATTTTTTTTTTTAAATTAATAAAGGGAGATGTGATTGAAGCATACAGTATGTTAATGATACAGCAACCAAACAACAAAAATAACCACAAGAAACATAGAGGAAAACAGTCATCAACAACAGACAAGTGTCTAAACAAAAGGTCAAGCTCTCAAATCTTCACATGTATATAAAGACCTTCATAATGAATAGGTTTATCTGACCATATCTGTGTCCTCTTTTCAGATTGAAAAAAAATCAGTATTTACAAATGCTTTCATAAAACTTTTGACAAAATCAAAAGTCAATAACTATAATTTGTTTTCAATACATGTATCATTGTATGTTTATTTATTGCCACTGTAAATATGATACTGTGATATAACACATGAATATACATGTAATTATACTAACAAAATACTGAAATCGCAAACTTAATGTATTCCTACATCATGTACATGTTTATGTACTTGTTAAAATGTGAAGTTTTATTGTAAGGCCTATAAAAAAAAAATGTTGTGTTTCCGGTCACCCGACCGACCGTCCTTCAGACCCCCGACTCAAAAGTTTTAAAGCTGATGTGGGAAAAAAAAAATTTGTATACCTACCGACCGTTTTTTCTGAAAGAAAATAAAAAATTCTAAGTCCCTCGATCTTTTTATCGCCCCAAAAGAAAACAACGCTAATTTTAAACTCGAGGCTTATTTTTAGAATGTACTGGAAAGGGGAATCTTCTTGGCTAATTATATATATGCGGGAGCATGCGCAGTAGTTATTTTCGTTTGTCAGTGTTTGAACATGGCAACACAACGCGTGCTATTCAATGTTCAACGCGGAAAGTGTGACCATTTCGCGGAGAAAAAAATATTTCTAAATTCTACAGAAAGTAACACCTTTTTTGACATTAGTCATTAGCAATGAAATTCATCCAATGTCTAACATCGATGAAAAAAAATACACAACACAAATTTTGTGCTCGGCCACCAGCAAAAATGACCGGAGAAAAATGACTGGGGATTGATGACAATAACGTACACAACTGTTGGAACAATGCAATCTTTTGGAATTAAATTTATCAAATTTTCATGCCAGACCCTTCTTCAAAATGAACATGATATTAATCCATCTGAAACTGGTCAGCCAATCAACGCTTTAGACATTCTGATGAAAAGCCACAGATGCTTTGCCAAAAGAAAGTGTCCTGCCAGGAACAGTGTATATAATATATTTGTCTATCTGTAGGTTTGGGATGATGTTTGGTTCATGTTCCTATAAATGAATCTACCCCACATCTTCTCAATTTCTTTCTCTGACAATCCCAAACTTTTGGTCCTGAAAAAGGGGAATTGGGTTTAAAAAGCTAATTTCCTAGGGGAAGTGCTGCTCAATTTTTTTTTAGTTTTGTACTTAGTTTTTTTTCAGGGGTATATTTAAAAGGGGGTAAACTAAAAGTTATTTCAGGGGATTTTAAAAGGGGTAAACTAAAAGTTATCTCGGGGAGATTTTTAAAGTGGGTAATCAATCTCTTTCTATTAAATCCCAAACTAGTGTCCATGCCTTTAAACAAAACCGAGACAGCAATGAAGCATAATATTATAAAAAAAAAAAAAAATCCCTACCTACCGTCCCTTCAAAATTTCAAGGGGGTGATCGGGAACACAACATTATTTTTTTTAGGCCTAAGTCATGTATGCAATGTGGACTTTTTCCACATACATGCACGATGTGTCAGAGCTTAAGCTACTGAATGGCATGGGTGAAGAAGCTGTTCTGTTACTTAGCTTTTTCCAGTCACCAAGGTGAAATAAATTGTCAATCTGGTTTTCCTACAGTTGTCCACTGTGTTTAATGTTAAAATAATTCCTATAATTTTGAACAATACTAACAATGATATATAAAGTATTTCAAGACTATGTTGGGACATACCCTGAAAACATTTAAACCTTATGCTAGCATGCTTATCATGAAAAGGTTCGTTGTAAATGCAATATTGGCACCTTTTATTACAGTACAACCCCGCCACATTATTTATTTATGTGCCTGTCCCTAGTCAGGAGCCTGTAATTCAGTGGTTGTCGTTTGTTTATGTGTTCCATATTTGTTTTTCATTCATTTTTTTACATAAATAAGGCTGTTAGTTTTCTCTTTTGAATTGTTTTACATTGT